>JABXWE010104348.1:0-27276 GCA_014611495.1 Limonius californicus | reverse complement strand
ATCGATTTTTTATGCCCTACAAAATATAATTTCCAGGGACTTAGAAAATTTTACCTCGGTAGCAACAGCGATCGGTACTAGTTAGACCGCGCGACGTATATAGTAGAGAATGAAGTATGCCTGGTTGCATTTTAAAAGGAAATTAAGGGGCACCGCAGATATTTGGCGGGACTTCTTACAAACCTTGTAAGTCTGTTCGTTACGAGGCAAGGTTTTAGGATAGCACTTGAACAACCGTTTTGAGGAAAATAACTCTACTGTTGAATAAAAATGATATGAACAGTTTCCAGTATGGGAAAGTCCAGGGAGGCAGTCGCGTCCACTTATTTACTCTTGAGGACCACTCCCACTCCCTATTTTTAATAGTAACAGACTCATTAAGCTCACTGCAAGCGATACAGGATAAGAACTCATCAAACAAACTGGTAACTGACATACTAGAAAACTATACCAAAGCTATAAATTTAGGTAATGAAATCCTATTCTGTTGGACCCCATCCCATGTAGGAATCATAGAAAACGAAAAAGCTGATACGGCAGCGCGGGAAGCAATAACGTCCCCAAACTCTACAATAATAAAAAAAAGTATACCCCATGGACCTGAAACTTCACTACAAAACCCACATCCAATAAAAATGGCAACAACAATGGGACAACACGATCACCAAACTACAGCCCATAAAACCATCCACAACACCCTGGAACTATATACCTAACCTGAAAAGAAAAGACACAACTGCAATAACTAGGCTGAGAATTGGACACACAAGGTTAACTCACTCATATCTATTGGAGAATATATCGCCACCCATATGCATACCGTGCGACACTCCGCTAACAATAAAACACATAATCATAGAGTGCAACCGTCAACAATGTGAACTCCCCTCTACAATGGAAGCTGCCCTGAACAACAAGCAAGAAGAAGCTATTAAAATCATAAAATTCCTTAATCTAACCAACCTGATTCAAAAAAAATAATTATATATAAGCCTGTCTTACTTTCAAGCTAATGACCTTTGTAGTTCAAGCTTGTTAAATATTAAATAAAAAAAAAATAATAAATACCTGTTGAAATTGTCTATTATTATTACTAATATATATATTACATGCTATTTTACTTCTGGTCTAACTTCATGTTACTGTAGTTCTACAGCGGCATTCAAAGTATTGGTAAAACTTCGTATACATAAACGCAATTATTTGATATTCGCAATTTTGTACCACGTCTGAAAAGGCTAGAAATTTCACCCTGTAGATTTGTACAATTTTGGAGTTAAATGAACTTCTGTGTTCGACAATGTACCAAAACTGAAAGGTCGTCCGTCTGCCGCTCTCGTTGCATAAGTATTAACAGCAGTAGATGGTAAAACGAGGTATGCAAAATTGCAATCCAATTCCAAGTATGTAAAAGTATATGCATTTAAAATAAGGAAGGTACGATAGTACAATATTTCTAATATCATTGAACAATCGAATGTTATATGTATTTCATTTAAGTTCCATTTGTTTTTTTTTTTAAGTCGATTAGCATTAACATTTTCGTCTCACTGCTGGGCGTGGGTCTCTTCTTTGCCTCCTGCTTCTTCTCCACGATAAGGTAGCAACAAGAGGGACCTACAGTTTAACGTCGAATACCAACTACACAAATTGCAGAGAAGGTTTTTGAGTTTAAGATCCCACGGTTGTTGACTGAATACGGAAATTGTGTGTGTTGGGTTGCAACACAATATTTTTAAACGCCACGTGGTAATGCCGGGCAATTGAGCCCAAGCTACAATCTATGTTTTGCCCAGACTGCGAGAGATCTGCCCAATCGAACTACCACCACACATTCCTTAGAATATAAAGAAATATGAGCATGTTATGTGCACACACACACACACACACACTTTTTTTAGACATTTAGAGATTTAAAATGGATGGTTCCGTAGAAATCACAAACTCGAAGGTTTTTCGCGAAATCAGTATATCCTTCCTTTAAACCTCTAACAAAGAAAGTAAAAATCAAATGTAGATATGTATGAAGAAGTGCGGCTGTAGCTCAGTTGACAAAACACTTTATGAGAAAACGCATTAAAACGTCTTTGATCGAAACCTAAACACCTTCCTTGCAGCCAAATAAAAATCTAATGTTGTAACAGTCACACACAATTTTCTGGTATTTTTATCCTTTGGAGCAGTGCTCTCGCGTGCTTCTACTATAGCGTTGATCACCATGCATGGAAAAGTGCCGGTGTACAGCAGTGGGGCGTGAAGGCTTTTGACGTTGCGATGATGGTGATGTGTGAAGATAGCATGAGTCTAATCTTTGCAGTTATCTGTATAAGTAATTATAATCACTATCTCTTCAACTTCAGTTGTCTACTTCCTCATCGTATATGGGCCTATTTAAAAAATGTGTAACAAAGAGAAGACTTTTTCTTAAATCTGCAAACAATAATCAGGATGTTTTTTAAGTTATTTTCTGTGCAACCCTCACAAATCAAGTACAGATTGAATTTCCTAAATGTCCGTGTCACTTACAAATTTATTGATGAAAAAATTATTTTCTTACCCTGAAATAAATGAAGGTTGCCGTGTGAGATTGATACATGCTGCGTTTAGTTTTCGATTTTCCGAATGACCTTGATATTGACGAGCAACGCTAAATTAACCCCCGATACAATTTTTATGACCGGCAATACTTTTATGATGTAATAAACATGGTGATCATTTCGGTTAAGTAATATAAACAATCTAAATATAACAATCAGACACGTTTCTATTGATCTAGGATAGAAAACTTCAATGAAAACGTTGAGTGCACGTGCAGCCCCTCGAATTCCATGCAATCGAACCCGGATCACGTAATTTTATTAAAACAACAACAAAATAAAAATATTCGTATCCAATTAACCTTATATTATTCGAAGATAATCTTTGGTCGTAAATAAGTGATATCATATGCTAGTGGCTGGCGTAAATAAAGGCGTCAGATCGATAGATCCAGTTTGTTGTATCAAAGGTCGCCATTTTGAATCATCTTGTGGTGTTCACGTGTACAACAACAACCAACTGGGTCGTTCACAGTCTAGTAAATATATTTTTTTGTATAACTTTCCGTTGAAAATGTAAACAGATTCCGTATTTATTAAACCTTTTGTGTACGGCATCCTCGATTGTACGCAAATGTCCTAAGTTCGTCGCCGATAGCAAAATTTCGAACTCGAGGTTCTAAATTAAGGAGCGGATGAATCCCCGTGTCCAAAGTCCGATTTTTTACCGGTTATTTTAAGATTGGAATAAAATAACCACAACTGACAATAACTGGTTCGGAATACGTCTGTCTTGCAACAACTTCTTCAAGATTTTGTTTTGATTTGCTATTAGAATGATAAATATATCATTAGAAGGTGACTCCATGAAACTAGGACGTAAAAGTTTCGTTTTTGGTGCAACCATTGCATCTTGTATAATGGCGTTGACAGAGGAAACTTATTAACGCTATTAAACATTTTTAAATTACTATTGTCGATGTTTAGCTACTTTTTACGGTTTCGTTGTCCCATTTACGCAACGAAATAAACAAATTCGTGTTAAACGTCCCGTTATACGAACTCGAAAGCGTAACATCTCCAATTTTACGTCAGATCCGTATGAAAGCTAGTATCAGCCAGCCAGTTTGTGGCTGCTATTTTTACTTGTTATTGGTAGACAAATATAGATAAAAATGTGTATTGTAATTGTTTCTATGGTTTATACATTTTGTTTTGTACGTAGCTTTGTTAGACGTGGGCGTATTTCTGCTGTTAAGGTTGTACAACTACACTGATACAGTGTGTACTATTTTAACCAATTTGTGTATGTTATAGAATAAATTGTACTTAGGTTTTTGCATTTAGATTAATCCTTAAAGTTAGTGCTAGCACTCACGAAAATGAGAGAAAACGAAAAGTAGCGTTTTCATTACTTTAACGATCGCATTTTATTAAGATTTGGGAAGTTTCGTGCATCTGGTTTTCCCTTCCACGTAAAAAGTATTTTAGTTTGCCTACAAGAAAAAATTAATTGGTGTATTGTCGATAAAATAAATTATGTTCCTGTGGAATTCCTAAAAAGTGTTTTGCGGTGATTCACTTCATTAACATTTGAGGAAGTCCGTTTCGAAAAGGAAACAAATAGGGGGCTGTATTGTGATAGAAAAAGAGAGACGTTGATAGAATTGAATGGCAATGAAAACAAATTGTCATAGAAGAGCCGGTAATAAAGGCTAGAATCGAAGGCTGTGGCTCGAAACAAAGGACAAAAATATAGCTACCGCTCAAAATAACCTTAAAGGGAGACAGAAAATAGGGCGATGTAATAGGTAAGAGAGTGAAAGAGAGAACCTAGAAATAAATAAAGAACTGTATAAAATAGCAATAAATTAATGAAAGGTAATATGAACATATATGGATGTTACGGAGGAAAAGATACAAGTCGACCGAGACAAGGAAGAAATAACTGAAAGAGAGAAAGAAAAGAGAAGAATATTTTAGCGATAGAACGGAAAATGGAAAGCTAGTAAAACATTGAATGAAATACGGATAATACTGCTAAAAGAGAAATGGTGTAAATGAAAATATGCCGAGGAAGTAACGTAAATTGACAAATTGCTGAAAAGGCAAGTAAAGGAATAGAAATTTTTATCCATCAATCGAAAGACTGACGAAAATGGCTTTGCAGGTGGTAGAGTAGAGAAGGAAGAACGGGACAGGAAATAAGAAAATGAAATTACATATAGATGTGATGCAAGAACAAAGGTACGCAAAGAAGTAATTTGGAAAAAGTAGAAGTTTATTGAAAGAGGGAAAGAATTGTGATAAAATAAATGGCGTATAAGGATAATTGGAGTGAAGGGAAGTAAATATCAACGAGGGGAAAGAGAAAAGGTGTAGCAGATTTTAAACGGTGGGGGAGGGGGTAAGGAGTATATAAAGCGAAGGATATTTAGACAAGAGTATCTTGAATTTGGAATTATTTTTTTATAAAATATTAAACATCTCACTGAAAAGAAAGAAGGACGAAAGACAGGAATGGAAATGAGAAAGTGGGGGTTTTATTTGAAAAACAAGCTTGGTAATTAGGAAGCTTGAAGAAATAGAATATACGAAGTACAACAAAAATAATTTTTTGTTGTTCCATTGCAAGCCTTGTATTTTGTAATATTATTTAAGTTTAAGTAGGTACAGGAAAGTAGAATGATAGTAGACAGAAGGGGGAAGGTTTCTCCATACATGCATATTTTAAATGTTTTCAACCTAAATGGGAATGAGCTTTCTGTTTGCTGTTTTTCTTTGGTAAAGTTTTAATTAAATTGTATCTAATTAGGATTAGTCACGCATATTTGTGAAGCAGCCCTCTTGGAAATAGTTATATAGACATGTCACGGCGATTTTCGAGTTGCGTGCGTATTAGGCGGAGTACTCGATATTTAAGTGTACTATAAATAGGAACCAAAAAGGGAACTAACTTTTGTTTACGAAAAAAAATCGTGCTTATATAACTATTTCACTTAAGAAATAAAGGTTTTCGAAATACTATTTGTAGTTCCTCCGTTAATTGAAAATGATCTTGTTTCCTAATACAGTATTGAAAGCAGTTTTTCCTATTGTAGCGCGCATCAAGCACATGCCTATTTGTCGAATGATGTTTTAGTAGCCAAAAATTTTCATTGCCTCTATGACATTATGAAACTATAATTTTGACATTAAAGCTTTCAAGTCGTAAAATCTGCAATAAAATTGGAAAAGTGAGTGTCTGTCGCCAACGGTACCAAAAACCGTTTAACTTCCGTTGCGGGCTTTGGATGGCTTGTTTTGGAAAGTAAATGTACAGCTGGACATTTTAGATTACTATTAATCGTTCAATCAATTGTTTTCGTAAATATTTCCAGATAAATATCATTTCAGAATTTAATAACTGGGAATGCGAAAAAGTTGTACTTCATGTATCTCTATAAACTTTGTTATTACGAATAGAAATTATTTTTCTTCAACATCTGATAGGAATTTCTTGGAAATAGGTTCATAAACTTGGTTTCAATTTAATTTAAATAAACAATATGTTGATGTCCGCTCTTGCGTTGTCAGCAGTACGTTGCCGCAATAGCATATTGGTAAGATCCTAATCCAGTGCGCGCGCAAGGTTTGATTTTCAAAACTCAATGTGCTCCATATTTTTTTTTATTGATTATGTAATTTTTTGGTGGCAATTGCTCATACTGCTTAACTGCAATTTCTAACGAAACAGAATGAAACTGGTGAAACATGTAATACAAAATAGGGAATAAATTCATAGTTAGCAGAAAATTTAAGCTGATATTAATATTCGATCCCACCCTATCCCGCACCCTCCTACCCACCTACTGGCATGGGGTGGACCAGGCGTATCCAGGATCGACCCTCGAGTCAGCTCCATGTCAGATGATGATGATGATGATGATGATGACAAAACTGGAAAACAAAACTTACAATTAGTATTTAACTCGAGCTAGTAAAATTTACCTTATATTGTTTTACTCATCTGCTTCTATTTAACCACAATTCCTTAGAAATTGGGAGGTATGTGGTATTACAAATTCAAAATTATTCACGATCATTAATAGGATAAAACTATTTTTATTATTAGAATCTTACTGTGGCAATATACAGCCGTTGTCGCAAGCGTGTAGTTCTACATATTGTGAAGTTCAATATCACAAGTGGTTACCGTAAAACCGTATTTGTGATATATCTTTATAGAAATTAGTTTTATATGATGCAGAAACATGTTATCTTTCCTTTTACAGGGATACAGGTTTTTCGTGTTCCCTATATTACGCTCCTATGTTTCTGTTGAAATGATATACACGGTATAGTCCTGTAGTTTTGTAACACTTTATCTAAATACATTTTTGTTATATGCCTGGATCATCCTTAACTTCTCGTTAAAATCAATTCGAAAATTGCGAGCGTGAAACTATTGTCATGTTCAGAGACTTTTTTTTGGAATGTAATGCCCAAGAACATTAAATTTATGTACTGTTGTCAAAATATTGTATTTAGTTTTCTCTAACTATAACTAATTTTTAGTGCAATGAAAATTATGCTAAATTTATCATTTCCCTTTAAGGCTCGCATTTACGGCTCTCCCGTAAAATATCCAAGGATGTGTTTGACGCATCGACCTTCAGCTAATTTCGGATCAAGTTGTGCCCCGCATCGGTAATAATTATTGGCAAAACCATAATAATGTAAACAGGCTGAAATTTATAGGTTTTGATAGGAATGTGGAAGCTGTCTAAATATAATCGATACGGAAATTATTCCTCTTTCAGATCCCCTTTTAGCCTCTGAGAGTAGAAAGTGAACTTAATGGGGTGTTTTCCTCAAAATCATTGATTGGAAAATCGGTTTACAAAAACGGGCAAACGTGACCTGTCAATTTAACAATTGGTTTTTCAGCTTAGGATGTTTGTATTTTCACTTCTTCCTAAAAAACAGTTTGAGAAACTCGGATGCAATTGTGTAAAGGTTCAAATAATCTTTGCAATAATACAAATTGTAAACAAAACTGTTTAAATTGATTTATAATTTACGTCAATTTACGTTTTAATATTTAATTCGCGACTGAAAGTGCGTAATGCATGTCATGCATATGCCAGAATTGGTATAATTGCTTTTGTGGTGCGCAAACAAGACCTTTGACTGTGTGGCTTTCTTAAAAACATTTATTGTATGCACAGATTTTGACCTGAAACAGATTGCACATATACAGTTTGCCCAAAAATCGCTATGCACTGAGACAAATTCGATTAAATGGGAAGAACAGTTTACTATATTGTCCGTTTACTTAGATTTATTAAGGAAAAAGAATTTATAGAATGCAATGCAATTTTGAAAGTTGCCGCATAAATTATAACAATGTTAATAAGGAATTTTTATTTAGTAATTCTGGCAAATATTTATAACCGCCTTATGGATGTACTAGCTATTGTCATTCTTATCGCCTCTTTGTCTTGTAAGTTGGAATCAGAAAAACAATGAGAAAAAATACTAGTGGTGGAAGCTGAATTTTGAGGCTCCCAAGGCAGGAAGGTATTGCAAGTTTTGTTAGAAAACTCGTTGCCAATTAGTTCAGTTATAACATTATATTTTTAGTAGTTCATTGCATGCAATTTTCATTAATGTGTTTCAGCAAACATTAAATTGAAATGTATCCGTTGAAAAACATTGCTACGCTTATGAGTTATGATAGTACTGTCATACGGCGTTTTAAATGTCTTAATTCCCCTGCCCTTCTCCCCAATGGGTTCATTCTACTAACATTATTGTTTAATTTTTAGTAGAAACTGAAAAACAACAATGTTTATATTTTATTTTTGGTGTATGTAGTCGTCCCACTCGCTTACAGCGAAGTTGGGCACAGCGGGATTCCGGCTGGAACGAGCATTTACGAAGTCAATATTTGTAGTACCTTTATTTATGGTACTTTCCGCCTATAGCGACTTGTCCCGTAAACTTCGATCAAAAATTTGTGATTGAGGAGATGTTTTTTATCTACAAGCAAAATTTACCTTAAAACATCTGTTCAGGATTGTAATTCACATAAGTGACAAGTATTTGAAATATTTCTGGGTTGATTGTTTAAATTTGCGGAGATATTTGTGTGCTTCATGCCTAGCCACAAAAAGTTTTAACAGTGCACTTTAGATAATCCTTAAATGGGTTACATTTTTGTGAAATTGGAACTATTCTTGCAGTTTTTAGAATGCAATTCTTGTAGTGACGAGGTATTAAGTAATTTAAAGAATTACAGCACAATAAAAACTAAATCTTTACGACTTATTAAATGAAAGAAGCTATAAATATTATGTATGTACATTTATGTATGTTCTTGCTTTTTTACAATAAATAGTGGATATTTTTAGATTTTGATTCTTTGTTATCAGCAGCCCCAAAAGGTCTCGTTATAACTAGGCTGCATTTTAATTTGGTTATTAAGGCATTTATGTTTAAAGATTTCCAATTTGATAGATTGTATTACAGGTCGTTCAATTTCCATGATATTGATAACTTTGGATTTTTTAATCGGCATCAAGTCGCTTAAGATGGTATAGTTTTCTCGCACTAGGTTTTGAGAATAATTTTTATTATATTATAGTAAAGGAAGCAAATAAATATCAAAAGACTAAAATTTTTTCTGGTAGGGGTTGAATTGGTTTACTTAACCCCAATAAAAAAAACAACGAAACTTAAATAAACCCATACCACCACGATATTTAGAACACCTTAATACGTATTTCGGCATCTAAGTTGCCATTTTCAGTACGAACTGATGAACTTCGAATATCTAAAGTAACTTTGACTACGGAAAACCCCTGAAAAGTTATTTACCACGTCATAAAGTGACAAAGTAAGCTCAAATTAACGGTTTCTATCGTCTCCGTAGCTACTTTAGTAGGCGACTTTTCAAGTTGCGGTTTTTTGAAGGAGAAGGCAACATCAACATTGGCACGACAGCTCCTGACTCCATGCAGGAAAAACAAACCCAGAATATCTTTAAGAGATGTATGACTCTCTGGTCAATATGAGCCGCTGTAAGTTTGTCGATGGATATCCTGAGATGTGACCGCTGCCCCTACGCTAAAAGCTGTATTTCATCTGCGAACAACACCTTCGTCCATTCATCTGCAGCCCAACTAGCATATTTACTGCCCCACCGAAATCTCAGCGTCAACATTGGAGCAGTTAGCAGTTGCTTTCTCTGAGGTCGGATTGCCTTTCTTCCCGATGCAATGAGCGTTCTTTGCAGCCGAGGCTAAGTCGTATTTAAGTCAGAATTTGATTTCCCAGGATCAGTTTTGTGATTTCTGATGAAAAACGCTTTATCTCTTACAGTTATCTTTTTTTCTCCTAAATGTTGCTTTCCCTGATCCAGTTTTTGAATTTTGTTTATTGCTCCTAAACTTACAGCACACTCTTGCAATGTCCTTCTGTATCATAGAAGTATGCTCACTTAATATGTTCTCGTGTCGTTGGCGAAGTATCCATCATCTACAACAACATCAACCCTGGAAAAATATTAATTATAACCGCAAATTCTGTTAAATAAACTTTTTTACACGTGCTGATACAAAGCTTGATTAGCAGTTATGATATATAACACCACAGTGCTGCTAATTACAGAAAATAAAAATAAATGTTTGTATGTATACATTAATTTGCACACTGCTGTATATCACAAAAGTAAAGACGGTGTTGCCAGAAGTTTAAATTTGTGTTATATTACAAGCATTGAAAATTACAGTATTTTCACCAAAATTATATTATACGATGTGATAAAATTATGATACGATTAACGATAATAATACGTTGAATAAGTATTGTACATGAAATTATACAATTGGAAAATTATGACACATCTGGCATCACTTCGTGACAATATATTACAATATTCGGGAGCTCCGGTCGCTACCGACCGGGTTTGAAATGAGTGTTCCGATCATTTTAGGTCTCATTCGGTCTATATCTGCTATCAATGATATATGTTTGTTACTTCTCTCGCTTCAATTTTATAGTTATTTAACATCGGGCTGTGGTATTTGTTGCTGGGGCATAAAAATAACACGTAAACAGTATTCTATTTTAAAAGTTAAACATTTTGAAGTTCCGTAAATCTATAGCTGAAATATAAAATAAAAACTTTTATTGAGCACTATATCTCAAACGGCCTTAGCATCACATTTTTAATAATGTACCCATTTACAACTAGTTTATAAATGTAAATATCATAGGCATAAAATTGTTGTAGTATTATGAGATATTTTTTGCACTGATAGCAATATCATCGTTGTAATAGTTACTTATGATATTCATGAGCCCTTTGAAGCTGGATGAAGTTCTAAGGCAAAATTGTATGAGTTGAGCTTATGCATATTATCTGAATTTCCATGTGCGTTCATACACGAGCTTAATGTATAATTCTGTCGAGTCAAATGGACTGGAATACGAGGACAAGGGTCACTGTAGGTCTGTTGAACCGCGATTATCAGTAATTGTTTGCTTTCTGTTTGATGGAACGTTTAAGCCTCTCCTTATTCATTTGCACCACCCCAGAAACCTGTAATTAGAGCGCTCGAGCCAGATACATTTATCAACATGCGATGTGTCTTTCTGCAGAAAAATGGAAGTAAAAGGCACAAACAACACCAAGCAGCGATATGTGGTATTAATAGATTTTTCTTGACATTTTGGCCTTAATCGGATAAAAATTACATATAGCAGCCGTCGTGTATTTATATCCCAATAATCTATGGTTATGGAGTTGACCTCTTGGTGTCCCGTACACAAGTCTTTTTTTTAATAAATACTTCGCTTTGACGTCCGAACTGAGACGAAATTGTTTGTTTTTTTACAGGCGTTGACATAATTTAATTTTTCATCAACATGGGTAGCACGTTTTTCTTGATGATCAGGTCACCAAACTCCCTTCACATTTTACCACATATTATTAACATGGAAACAGAATGGCTTGGGTTGATTTTTAATTTGCAATAGACCGACCCGTCGATGCAATATAAAAATAGGGAGTTCAGGATCCCCAAATTTTTCCGCAAAATTCAACCACGTGTCTTTTTTTATTTTGTCACGTTCATTGCACATCCAAATCCGGTTTTGAATTGGTAAAACTTGCAAATCGGGTAGAAATGAAACTACGGTGTGACCTTCAAATCTTGTCGATGCCCACTCATCAGCCAATAGGGCGTTGAACCGTGATGTAAGAAAATGACGCGCTGTAAACGCAATGGATTGTGTGTTTTAGATATTTTGTATTAAAGTTTATGGTTTGACCCCGTGTCAGTTATTTTTACTTTGGGGCTAATTCCGCTCAGTTTTTATCTCTTTGACGTTCGAAGACAGACTATGAGTTATTAATTATTGTGTTTGTGGTTTGTTGTTGATGCCATTAAATGCAGTAATTTCAGTTGTAATTGTTTTTCTTTGTTGGCATATAAAAGTATAGTAAGTCAAGATTCGTGTTTTACGAATGCCCAATATGCGCATGTGTTATATCCCCACCACCAAATTTGCTTTCTTGCAACAAACCAAGTATCGCCGTATAAATACGCGCTGGAACAACCTCTGATTTGAAATACACATTCTATTTTAAGCGATACGTAGACGAATCACCAAATAGCTTGATTTGCAAGTGCAAAAGACCCCATAAATTGATAGAAATAAACATTATCAGAGATTGAAAAACCGCATAGGCTGGTAATTTCACAAAATAATGGAAGTAAGTGGTAGTTTGAATATTGGTGCATGAAGCAAATGAGCTCGGATTGTTTTGCGTAAGAATGACCAAGAAATTGTGTCGTTTTAGTTTCCAATTGGCTGTCGTTGAAAGAAGTAAGTGAATAGTACGAACCTCTTCAAGTTCAAAATACTCCCTTCAACCTCAAAAAATAAATTTGGGGTATTTTTAAGGATAGAGATAGTTACTAATGCAGCAACACCAAATAATCTTCACACTTCTAATCCAATTGTATGAAATATAAGATCGAATTCGTTTTCCTACAAATACTGCACTAGACCAATGTTTTTCTTCCAGTGTATGACGTGGTATGTACAGGAACAATCTTTTACTTGTTACGTTTTGGCTGCAAAAATTAATCTGATTGCGACCAAAAAACTTCCCTTCTTATGTCTAGGTATCGCAAAATCGTTTCGAGGAAGGGTTATACATTGTTAGAAACTGGGCAACGGCAAAATATACAGAGAATAAATGAAAATATTCAATTTCCCTGTTTCTAAAATCTTTTATTTAAAAAAAACCGCATTTAGTGCATAGTGTCCAAAAACGTTATTTCGGAATTTTTTAGTGTACGTTAATAAAACGTGGGCGATATAGATAATACAAACTGGGACAGCTACCGTAATATAGATATGTGATAAGTTCGCAATAGCATTCTACGATTATTGATGAACTCTATCGAATTTTATTTCTTCAGAAAATTTTCTTATTGCGCTCTCAGACCACTGTGCTGTTTTGATTTATCCCAAAAGAAAACAATCAGCAATGTAGAACCAGATTGCTCAATACCGGATGTTGTAAAACTGGTTGTATCAAATAATGAGATTGTTATATTGACGTTTAGATGGGTATTTATTTTATTAATTATGTTAATGGTAATTATGCGAAAAAGCTATATTCCTGTTACAGAGTGATCAGAAAATATACCAGTAGTGGTCGCATTTGAAACGAAGATCGTATTTTATAATTTTCCTTTAAAGTGCCCCACTTTTGTGATATTTTGTGATTACACTGTATCATAATTTTTTCTGGTATTTTTCGAGATTTATGAATGTGCACTCACATTTTGATTGTATGTCTACGATACAGTTTTTAATGCATTCTACAATGCAGACATTCAGTTACTACAGTAATTTAAATAATATTTAATAATTTTAATAATTAAACGTTTCCCTATATTTAGGATGCAGTTGAACCAAACAATGTTTACTACTTGAGGAAATCTTGACTGTTAAAAAGTGTTTCCCCCTTTCGTCTATTAAGTTACACAAATCTACAATGAATATGTTGCAGTATGTGCCGGTAGATTATCCCAACCATGATTTCAACATTGCATTGATAAAAAAAAATTAATGTTTTTATTATATCTACATACATATTTTCAATGCAGACGATTTGGTGCAACATTTGACCCGAGATCATTTATATTGCTGGAGAAATAATTATTGGAATTTGTGCTGTTTTTGTATGAAAGTGTCTTCCTTTGAAGTCTGAGGACTGGTAAATACCAATCATATCAAGCAAGGGTTTGCCTCAATTTATCCAGCCTTGATACTGTCTCTTAAAAATACTTAGAAGCTCGTAATATTTGTATCCATTTACTCGGTCTATTTCCAAGGCGGTAAGATGTGTCTACCATCGCGGCAAAAAAATGGAGGTAGGTATATAGGGGGAGTAGGCAAAAAAAATAGAAGTATGTAAAAGAGAGAGTTTGATAAAAAAAAATGGAGGCAGGTAAACAATTGATGTAGGTAAAAAGGGAGGTAACCATACGCTTCACAACATATTGCTAATTACAGCAAATCAAAGGTAACTTCAAACATTCAGTTGTCATTTTCACGTTATTTAATTTTTTCATATTTTTTTATTCTGGTCGTGCTAAAATTCAACAAGTAACCGCGGCGTTAAGTGCATTTTGTACTTTGCTTGAATAATATTAGAGACTTCGACTGCGTCTTGTTTTCCAAACATATTATCCTCAACCGGCAAACTGCACTTCCCGCCGTTGATGTTAAATCTATTTCATAACTATGATTCGAGATCATAACCTGTATTCATCTGGCTTCGAAGTAATCAGAAGCTAACGCTTACTTTTTCTTTTTAAATACAAACCATTCACATTACATTATTAAATACTATGACTAATCGTATAGAACAGAATTACCGTGAAATGAATGTCGAACAGTCAAATTTGCGATTCATGTGTAAGTGCTGCTGTATTATGCTAATAGAGTAATTTTATTTTAAAATGCAGTGGCAAATAACTGAAAATAATGTAATAGGTACTCAAGTGTTATGTGACATTTGTAAGCAAACTAGTACAAATACATCTAAAGCACTATAAACATTTGTTTTTGAAGTTGTGTCGTATTTGCTTTGGTTTCTATCATTGAATTAATGGCAACTTTGACCTATGAGATTTCAAAATCTAATTTAAATAAGTACTTTACAAAGTCGATATTTTTCATTGTGTCAAATACTGTAATAACAAATTATTTTCATAAGCAAAAGTTCTTAGAATAGTTCAAAATAAACAATATTAAAAAAAATAATAGTTGATGTCACTTGTTTATGCTTCCGAAAGTACCAGTTGACGTATATATGCGCATTCTATAGAGAATATGCCTAAAGTATAGTTTCGAAAACAATTTGTCTACAGAAAGTATCAATAGATCTGTAAGCTTCTACATTTTTTAGAACCTCTAGGATGGCCTACCACTTTGGCGGCTTCCTATTAAGTTTTTTGTTTTAAATTAATTCATGTAAAACTTGTTACAAATTACATAGGAATTAGAAGTCACAGTCTGACTACTTTTTTATGAAGTTGCGTTTCCAGTTCTATTGAGAATGATTCATTGTTATTTTGAATGATGTATATTTTAGAGTGTTTCTTTTGTTTTACAAACACATTAATTTACAATAACTGCAAACTCTAGGTTACAAATGTCACTTCTTATCTTGCATTTTGTAACCTAGGGTCACTAAAATTTTGGTTTAGGAATTACAGTTGCTTATTTTTGTGTATGTGTGTGTTATTTATAACAATTGCAATTAAATAATATTTACGTTTATAAAACATATTTAAATAAGATTCGTATTTTTAGAATCATTTACATATCTTTGTAATAACATGAAAAAACACGTTTTATTATGTTTAATGTTTCGGAAGAATAAGCAGCTAGTAGAAAATATTTTCTCTGTTTCGGCATTAGAATGACATTATTCTCGCAGTACTTTTAAGACTAGAATGGAGTTCATTCTTAAACGATTGTGAGTGACATTTTGTTGTCAGCGATTGGTATGCCTATGGTCTGACATTAAGTGTTTGTTCCCTGCTGAAAGACTTTATCAGATTTGAGTATTATCGCGGTCTGCGGAATTTAAATTGATATATTTTGCATTAAACTATAATGTCGATTTCGTGTTAAATAAACTTTGAAACGTCGAATTCTCACAACTGACAAACACAAATAATTGCTGCCAACTTAACTATATTCTACCAAAAGTTTCCTAGAAATTGTCAACTATTTTTATAAAAAAATTTAAATAAATAATGTAAATGGAAGCCGAAACAGAGAAAATAGTATAAAAACTCGTTACAGAATGCCATTCAAGCACTCCTCCGATTCGTGCTTGGATATGTTGCCTTCTGTAACTCATGTTTTAATATACTATTCCTGGATCGCAAAAAAAAAGAAATGTAAAGAAAAATTTATGTATACGGTTAAAACTACAAATAATAATATTTTACATTTTCCTAATAAAGGGTGTGCAAAAAAAAGGACGACTTTAAATCTTTTCTACTTACCTACGTACTTGACATGTAGCTGCTGATTGGTGCGTGATAATAGCCTCACTTATAAACATGACATGACTATAACAAAGTATTACTATACAATGAAATAATTTATTCTAAGATTGTTAGAAATGTCCGCTACCTTCTTCTAAATATTTTAAATGCATTTAATTCATTTTTAAGAGGGTTATAAGAAGAACTGTGTTCTGTTATACAATCTGTTGCTTAGAAACGTGCATTTATTGTAATAAAATAATCACAAATTTGGGTTTCGGGACATTTTCTACTATTTCTCTAATCACATCGATAAATGTCGCACTACCTTTCATTTGTCGGCCACTAACTAAAACTATACTTCTTGCTGGTAGCGCTTCCTGTCTCACGAAGCAACTTTACACATCGATTTAGGTATTCTTTACTGCTAATAGTCAACAGAAGCGTTTGAAAATTCGGGATGGTGTTTCTAAAGCGATTTTGCGCTGAATATATTCAAATATCTTTAATTAGACACATTCGATTATGAATTGAATGTTTTCTGTTATAACGTGTAGCCAATTTTTCAACAATAATAGCCAGAGAATCGTAAAAATACTTCTGCTTTTTGTGGAGTTATAAAGAGAAAATCACCACAATAAAATCAAACGAAATAATAATTACTGCTGATCAGTTTGATAGATAGTCAACCACCTGGCGATTCTACGTTACTGTCCATCAAAGTGCATAGTATCTCAACCCTAAAGCTTTAAAATAAACCAGTCTTAAGCCTACTTGACCCTTTTTTTTAAATCGATTCCGTGTCTGTTTCCGGATTTCTCGTACCTGTAAGACAAATCCGGAAGGGTTGTTTCCGGTCAGCTGCCCCGAAGAGGCGTAACCTAAATCTAAATTGGTCCACTTCGACTTTATTTACTTCTGTAATTCTTATGTAATCAATATGTAAGTCTGAGAATATGCAGTAAGCTATGTAATACACTAACCTTGATATACAGTCGTCTGGTTGAAAACTTCCTTAACAAAAGTAAAAAAAGGAAAAAGGGACACGTAAAGACAAGCTATGTAGGTTATGTTCAGGTTCAGTATTCCATCTAAAACAGTTTCATTATTTATATTGTATTTCAAACAGTTCGAGTCATTGATTGGTCAGGTTTTTGGGGTTGGCCATTGCGATCGCCAGAATTAAACATGATTTAATATCCTCGAAGTCGATAACGTTTTAATCAGTTCACTGCTAGTACAATACAATTTGTGTTTTTAATTCAGGTGATCGACTTCATATGCGTAAAAAAGGAATGTTGTATTGTAAACTAACATTTCTAAGGCTTGTAAATTTTTATTACATCGTTATCAAGTACTCGGTTGTATTTTCTAACTTTGATAATCGTAATTACATGTAAACACTCATTCTGGTGTTATTTACCTAAAAATGTAGGATACGAGGAATCTGTCACCTATTGTGCGTGTTTCGTCACGTTTGGCGTGAAAACGCACAAATTGCTTAAAAGTCAAATGTTTAAAAAGTTATACCGCAAGGAAATCGTTTCCTTCACCAACAAATTGTGTGTTGAGGTATTCCGCAAAAAGTTATCTAAGAAGTAAGTCCATTCACCGTTCTATGACCATGTATTTTAGAAATCTCCAAAATACAGTAAGTCCATCTCATTAAGTTAAAAATTGCAATTAAATTATTAATGTTTGTTTGGAAGTAAACAAATTGTAAATATGAACAACAAATTCGTTATTGTTTCTGAAAATACATACTTGCATTGTGTTACAATTTTGACCTAATCCGAGCCAATCTTTTGTATCCAAATTTAGAATCTAATTTTTTGTGCTGTAATAAATATTACATTCACCTTACAGATTATGCCAAATATTCCACTTGTTTAATTCATTTTTAAGAGAGTTATAAGAAGAACTGCGTTCTGTTATACCATCTGTTTAGAAACGTGCATTTATTGTAATAAAATAATCATAAATTTGGGTTCCGGAACCTTTTCTACTATTTTTCTAATCACATCGATAGATGGCGCACTACCTTTCATTTGTCGGTCACTAACTATAGTTCTTGCTGGTAGCGCTTCCTATTTCACGAAACAAATTTACACGTCGATGTAGGTATTCTTTGGATTGTTAATAGGCAACAGAAGCATTTGAAAATTCAAAATGGTCATTCTAACGCGGTTTTGCGCTGAATATATGCAAATGTCATTAAATGACACATTCGATTATGAATGCTTTCTGTTATAACGTGCAGGTATTTTTTCAACAATATAAGCTAGAGGATCGCCAAAATACTTCGGTTTTTTGTGTAATTGCAAAGAAAGAATCACGACAATAAAATCATACGAAATAATAATTACTCCTGATCAGTTTGACAGATATTCAACCACCTGAGGATTGTACATTAATGACAATCAAAGCGCGTTGCATCTAAACCCTAAAGCTTTAAAATAAACCAGTCTTAAGCCTACTTGACCCGCTTTTTTAAATCGATTCCATGTATGTTTTCGGATTTCTCGCAGTAAGGCAAATCTAGAAGAGTTGTTCCGGTCAGCTGCCCCGAAGAGGCTTAATCTAGCTGGATTTGGTCCTCTTCGATGTTATTGACTTCTGTAATTCTGTAAACCTGCAGCATTTTATCTAAAACAGTTTCATTATTTATATTGTATTTCAAACAGTTCGAGTCATTGATTGGTCAGGATTTTGGCGGTGGCCCTTGCGATCGCCAGAACTAAACACAATTTAATATCCTTCAAGTCGATAACGTGTTAATCAGTTCACTGCTAGTACAATACAATTTGTATTTTTTAATTCAGTTGATCGACTTCACATGCGTAAAAAATGAATGTTGTATTGTAAGCTAAGGCTTATAAAATTTTATTACATCGTTATCAAGTACTCGATTGTATTTTTCTAACTTTGATGATCGTAATTACATGTAAACACTCATTCTGGTGTTATTCACCTAAAGATGTAGGACACGAGGAATCTATCACGTATTGTGCGTGTTTCATCACGTCTGGCTGAAAACGCACAGCGCACAAATTGCGTAAAATTCGAATTTTTAAAAAACTTGTCCCGGAAGGAAATCCTTTCTCCACCAACAAATTTTATGTTGAGGTATTCCGCAGAAAGTTGGCTAAAAAGTAGTCCGTTGACCGTTCTATGACATGTATTTTAGAAATCTCCAAAACACAGGAAGTCCAGCTCATTAACTTAAAAATTGCAATTAAATTATTAATGTTTGTTTGGAAGTAAACAAAATGTAAATATAAACAACAAATTCGTTATTGTTTCTGAAAATACATTGCATTGTATTACAACTTTGACCTAATCAAAGCCAACCTTTTGTATCCAAATTTAGAATATAATTTTTTTGTGCTGTAATAAATATTACATTCACCTTGCAGATTATGCCAAATAATTCCACTTGTTTGTTTCAGCAAGGCAACTATCTGGCTCTAATGATTGGTTTAATTTTGCCTGTTCGAACTCCTCGAATTATTATGACAAACTCCTTTAAACTAACAAAAAATGAAGGTTTCAAGTCTGACTATTAAGTGGGCCAGTTGTAGATTACCAATCAAACGCGCTACCTATGAAGTATCTCATATAATTTATGATGTGGTAATCACAAATACCAGCTTGTTTCGGCACGATATAAAGTACATGTAACGGATTTGGCGATTTGTTTTTGAATAATGAACGACAGATGTCCTGGTCATGATAATGCACTGTATATTATTAGCACTTAATAAATAGTAATTCCTTTGGCGCCGTGATGAACTAGCAATGTTTTGAAAGTGGAGCGTTTCGCCATCGATAGATAACACGAGTGTTTATTTGAAATGCACTGTTTGTTCTCCAGTTAAATATTGTTAGATAAATTCTTTAAATGCGGGCCAGATAGTAGAGAGGCAGAAGTGTAGGATGAGTAAATGCCTATGGAATTTCTCTAAGAAAGTCGCCCCCCGGTTAATTTAATCAGTTTTAATGTAGAAAATCTATTTTTTAAAAGTGTTGTCCCCTATGTACTGGAAGGTGTTTCTGGGTCATTGGGTTAATAGATAAAAACTTAAGTGGTCTAGATTTGCAGGATTGTGGTTTATATTTACGACTTTAACAATTATTAATTATTTTAACTGTTTTCTCAAGTGGATGGTTTGATTATTTAATTCATACGTTGTCTAGTGTGTAGCTGTTACTATGCCTCATTTGATTTAAGTCAATCCCATGAGGATCTATTGGCGAAGACCTGTTTGAGGTTTTATAACCAGCTATCTTACATGTTTTGTAACACTTAGAATTTTTGAAAATTTTTTTTTTCAATTTTGAAATACTGTGATTACTTTGTTATGTAAACAGAGTTTCTAAACTTCCTACAAAGATCTCCTCTGTAGTTTTGAAATATAGACGGTGTTGATTTAGATTTGTCATATACGACTTATGCAAAATCAAAGTATTGTAAATATTAACTTCTTTAATTATTTTAGAGCAAAATAGTGAGGAGCTAATTTTTTTAGCAGTAGAAACTGCATTAAATGCTTCATCTATTTTTTCAAATACCACCATTTACCATGAAATTACTGAAAACTGTGTTTTTAAAGGCCTTTTTTAAAGTTGGTCAATTTTAAGCGTTTTTGCTCAATTTTATGAATAATTGTTGTAGTATTCGTAAAAGTAAATCATGCATTAAATACTGTTTTTAATGGTGAACAAATTATCTCTTTACTGTTTTACATTAAAAAATAATAGGGTAAATATCTACATCAGTTTGATTTTTGATTATAAAGATTTTTTACGGTGCAATCGAAGGTCACATTTTATGAATTCTTATAAAAACGTCCTATATAGAATTTATAAATGTTAACAGTTAATTATAATATTCACGAAAATGAATTTTTGATAATTACCTTAGCGCTGGGTATTTTATTAGTAACAATCGGCGAATTTTCCCTATTGCTATTAGGTATGTTCACAAATCAGATGTATTTTTATCTTAAACTAAACGCACAATGTTTGTACTTATACAGGGTGTTAATGAGTTGCATGGACAAACTTCTAGGGCTTAAAGTATACATGAAAACAAACATTTGTAGTTAATAAATGTATGGTCAAAAGTGTTTCCTTTCAGGGATGGAACTTCTCAAAGATTCTTTACGAAGCGCCCAAATGTAGGCAACTCAATTTACTACCTACTATTTGTTTCCATAACGACGTGGGAAGTGGGAAAGAGGACTTTATTTATCCTGTATTAATTTCCGTCGTTATGGAAACAAATAGTAGGTAGTAAATTGAGTTGCCTACATTTAGGCGCTTCTTAAATCTTTGAGAAGCTCTATTCCTGAAAGGAAACACTTTTGACCATACATTTATTAACAAAAAATGTTTGTTTTGTATTGCTTTAAGCCCTAGAAGTTTGCGGCCCTGCATTCATTAAACACCCTATGTATGTATATACAAATATTATTACAGGTGTCCTTTAAATACCTTTAAAAGCTTCAGGTTAGCACTCCTTCTGTAAGAATTACATTTCCTCAAAAACACTAACACGAACTTCCTATAGTGCTTAGTTTCCTCACACGAGACACTTAAAAAATATTATACTTGGCAACGTTGACGATGTCTTTGCATTTATGGAGAATTTAATTAGTAGGCCGACATTACATGAAGCATTTGACAAATGTCGAAAAACAAATTTTCTACTTTTCATCACAATACCATGGCCTTGCACTGTTGTCAAATGTAGTATTTACGAAATTTATCATTTTTAACAGTACTTCCAGAAGAGCAACTAGAGCGTCAACTCAATATTAATCTTTACATAATCAAGTGGCAGTCAGTCACTTATCGGCAGATACGTGCAGCATTAAAGTTCTCGTTATTGTTTCCATGAAATTCTGTTTTAAAGATATGAACTTTAACACTCTCGTACAAGAAAACTAAGCTCCAAATACCTACCTTTTTTTGAAGATTTGTATTAAGCATTCTTAAAGGAAAAATTCTACCTGAAGCTTTTAAGGCATTTAAAGGACACCCTGTAGATAGGCTATAGAAGCGCCGTTCTGGAATTTTTCAAATTTAACCTCTTATTTACAATAAGCCAGGTTTTTTTTGTAGACCAATTGATTATTTTTTAATTTTGTTTGTTAGTAAGGCTAAATATAGGTTTTCTGTGAATTTTTGAAGTTCAGTTATTAATCATGTGAAAAAATATGTATGTGTTTCCTAAGAAATAATTACAAACGCTTCAAGGTACAACCTATTTAGCGTTAATAAATAAGATTGTGTTTAGATAAAACATTTGTTGGTTTGTACCTTGTAAACTAAGCGTTTACGGACAAATATTTATATGAGCCTTTGTTATTGTCTTGTTGTCCTAAATCTATGCTGTGAATTTAATCCTCGTAGTACGAAGTTTTTAAATTTTCTTATCGATTTTACATAAAAATTTGTATATCTCGAAAACGGTTGGGTTTATCGGCTTTTAATAAGAGTAACTTTTTTGGATATTGTTGTATACCGAATAGGATTATGTAAGAAATATAAGAAAAACGAAATAATGCAAATGACTCTCGCATTTGAAGTGCCTCTGGTGCACTTATAAAACGAAACTAGGCTCTAACCTGCAACCTTGATTAGAAAGGTATGCATGCACATATAATTTCAAAACATTGACCCAACTAATACCATCATTAGGTACCTATATGCAGAAAAGCGATCGGACAAGTCTCACTTTAGAAGGTTGTAACTCCTTAACCTTGTACCTATACCTTGTATATTAGTTATAATACCAATAAATTACTGATAAAGAAAAACTTTTGCCAAACTAATTGGGAATATGATGTTCGTTGTCTTAAATGGAACACAATCGATTCCTCTTTGTCTTAATTATTTAGTTTGTATTGGAACTCCTTGACCATATTTTTGAATTTATGGATTTTCCTGCTCATAAGCAAACCATAAGAATTATTTAAATTTTGTAGCTGCCACTACTTAAACTTTAAAGCATAAAATAAGTGGATAAAATTTAGGTTAGTTCACATGTAACAGAAAATGGTGAACATGCATCAAAATTATGGCAAATATTCCCAAGTTCACTTATTGTATTTGATATTAAATATCAATTTTTCTCTTTCACACATACTACGTGTTTACTATTTTAACGTATTGATCTTATATTTAATTAGGACCCAGATCATTTTTTTGACATGGGTTTCATAATTCGCGTTAATTAAATAATGATCGGTAGTAAACGCACTGCTAATTATATTATGTATTACATATGTAATAGAATTGGGAGAATACCCCCTTGCTGCCACTTTTCCAGAAACTACTAGTCACTGCAGCTATTCCATTATATCTTAGAATTGACGACAGCCCTGAACTTGTACGGCCGAATATTATATTAGATTTAAATTATTTTGTATTAGACTCTGTTCACAGTGTAGTTCGGTCCCGTTACGTCACGTTTGCAACGTAAACAAACACATAACCTCACTATGCGGTAGTTGCGTCACAGAGATGGGAGTCTGTGGCTGTGTTAATACACAGCATTTGACCACAGAATAAATACCTACGGTAGGTATTTATTCTGTGATTTGACGATAGTGCAGCTTGACAGATATTGCCTATGGTTACACGTGGAACTTGTATACAAAAGAAGTTTGAAACCATAAACGTACGATGAAGTAATGTTTGTGTTCACTTTTCAAACGCTACGTCAGGTGTGGAGCAATGACACAAATATACACAGAGGTTGCGTTTTTATTTTTACTCTCTGAACGTTCACGTGCTACCTATTACAGTAAACTCTGGATTATCCGTGCCCTGTTGTTTTTTTGAGCTTTCATATTTTTACTTGGTTGTCTCTAGTAAACATACAATAGGAATATCGCATTTTACATTCGTCAACAACAAATTCTAAGTACAGTACCAACATTTTATAATTCTGTATACAATATTCGAATATTATCTGTTCAATGTGTCAAATCTATTTCTGTATACTGTATAGTGCATAAGAAAGTAATTTTTTCAGTAAAAACCAAAAATCGTTTGTCCGTATATTTCAGTTATCTCTGCATGTTTATCCGGTGATTAGCACGGATAATCCAGAGTTTGCTGTATTTAGATGTGCAGCTGTGATCGTCAAAAAATGCAGTCTTGTGTTCTTTTTTCTGTAAATCGTCTAATCTTTATTACGTTGGTGTTTTAATACTTCACATATGTATAATATGCAGTATTTCTTTCTTTCTTTGTTTACGAATTCCCCTTTTACCTTACGGTGTCGAGGTTGCCATTCATACATTCGGGATTATAAGAACAAAATAAAGACTTCATAACATATACTTTTTGAGTTTGTATTTAAATTTGATTTCAAACATAGCTTAAAAGTGTAACGACAATTCGTACACTTTTTGGTGTCCAAAATGTGCATTTAAATCTGTGGTTAGTTGTCAAATATGCTTGTCTTTTCTGCGTACAGCATATTTAGGGCACTATAAGCAATTCAACCATACACGCTATATTTAGTAGTTCCTTTAAAAACATAATAAACTGTGCAGAGGCGTTATACAACGTGTTTCTATAATAGTTAATCAACGTTTGAGAGCATATAAATCAAGAAAAATAGAGACGAAAATCATCAATAAAATTTTTTGAAAAAGTGTATACTAAGGGAGATACAGCCCCTCAACTGTCAGCTTCTAAAGATGATTTTAATTTAATATCTCAGAAACCATAAGTGATAAAATGATAAAATTTGGCATAGATAATATCTTTGTCATATTTTATCAGATAAAATTAAAATAATTCAAATAACTTATCCAGGGGTGTCTCTAGCGAGCAGTGCGAAGGGTTAATTTACCTCTAACTTTTTTGTCAGTAATTTTTTAAATGTTTTTCTTGAAAATTATGATAAATCAAGGTATTTTCAGAAAAAAAGGTTCTCTTAATAAACTTCGATAAAACGCACCGTTTTAGAGTAAATTCAATTTTAATCTAATAATCAGTTAACTTTTTAATTCAATAAAAACAAAAACAAAAAAGGAATTGGCCATGAAAATAAATGTTGTAATTATTGACAGATTAAATTATTGACACATTGAATTAAAGTGCAAAAATGCCTCAATACTCATTTCTGAGTATGTTGATATGCTGCTTACTTTAAAAAAATTAACTGATTATTAGATTAAAATTGAATTTACTCTAAAACGGTGCGTTTTATCGAAGTTTATTAAGAGAACCTTTTTTTCTTAAAATACCTTGGTTTATCATAATTTTCAATAAAAACTTTTAAAAAATTACTGACAAAAAAGTTAGAAGTAAATTAACCCTTCGCACTGCTCGCTAGAGACACCCCTGGATAAGTTATTTGAATTATTTTAATTTTATCTGATAAAATATGACAAAGATATTATCTATACCAAATTTTATCATTTTATCACTTATGGTTTCTGAGATATTAAATTAAAATCATCTTTAGAAGCTGACAGTTAATGGGCTGTATCTCCCTTAGTATACACTTTTTCAAAAAATTTTATTGATGATTTTCGTCTTTATTTTTCTTGTTTTATATGCTCTCAAACGTTGATTAACTATTATAGAAACACGTTTATATGATGCATTAAAAAACGTTGATTGTCAAGATAAATCGTGTTTTTTTATAATAAAACACCTGTATATTGTATGTCTTTGATTGTTATCTTTTAAAATAGTGAAAAATGCAGTTTAAAGATAGAAATATTAAATATAGGATGCGAAAAATAATACAAAATAGTTCTGATAGAGGAAGTTGTAGTGTATTTTTAATAGTTAAAATAATTGTAGCTTTAATATAATTTTCCTGAATTGGGATGTGACAAATGACAATTTCACAAATTTTAAAGCTGTTACAAACACTGCTAAAGTCACTAGTTTTACAACGAATGACTATCTCCTAATTTGAACTGCCTCTAACGTTTGCTGATATTTGTTATTATTTAGAATCTTACAGGTCAATTGTTCGTTGAAATAAGTGCCTGAATTTTCATAATACACAAGACAATATTATCTTTGGTATACTGCATGTTTAACTAATTCTTAAAATGATACATTCGTTGATGTCCAGGGGTCTCATATTGGGATATATTGAATAAAATATAATAAAACCAATGTCGATTCCCACAAAATTTAATACATGAACTTGGAAAATTGTTAACGTTTTCGGATTATCTATAATCCATCTTCAGACTTTAATTCTACCAAGGAAATCGTCCCAATCCCACGAGTTGAAAGTGTTGGCCAAATGTAGATGTAGTCTTTGAAGTTGCAAAGTGGTGAAATCTCGTTCTTTTTACCATCTTTTTCGTTCACATTTCAGCCATGTCTTCTGAGCTATTGCTACCGCTTTCATAGATGAATAGGAATATTGGTTGGACCTGATGTTGATGAATTTGGGAATTAAATTTTCTTTGATGCAAGTTGATATAAACCAAATATTGTCATTGATCTGTTTCTTCTTGAAGGAAAGATTCTTGAACTTGTGCACTAAAGTGGCTTGACTTGCCTTATTAATAAATTCGTTGATGTCCAGTGATCTCATAGAGGGATATATTGAATAAAATACGAAAACGTTAACACTTTTCCAAGTTCATGTATTAAATTTTGTGAGAATCGACATTGGTTTTATTATATTATACACTATTCACGATTGATTTGCCATCCAGCAGGCTGTGTTTTTTTTTCTTAAGTTGCCTTTCTGAAATTTTATTTGATTGATTTCTAGCAATGTCAAAATGAAATTGCCCTGTTGCCAGCTCTAGAGTCCCCTACTTTTCTAAAATAATCTAGTAAGTTTAGAAATAATAAAACACATAATATGCAAATGCAAATTGTGAAAGATTTCAACCATTATAAAAGAGATAGGCCAGACTTCACACGATTTACGATTATAAATCGATTAATTGATATATTTGGGGTAAGCATGTATTATTTCTTAAATATGCAATTGCAAATTACTTATAATTTTAGGTGTCTGAGCGTTCTATAAGGGACATTTTATCACAAGGACAGCACGTTCTGAAATCTTCCATTTATAGTATACGCGCTAAGACGGACGTTTTCTTAAATTACACGTTTAGAAAAGATTTGCAACGACAAATTTGGCAGTATCATCTGAAGAA
>JABXWE010104347.1:0-14184 GCA_014611495.1 Limonius californicus | reverse complement strand
ATCCCCTACTTTTCTAAAATAATCTAGTAAGTTTAGAATTAATAAAACACATAATATGCAAATGCAAATTGTGAAAGCTTTCAACCATTATAAAAGAGATAGACCAGACTTCACACGATTTACGATTATAAATCGATTAATTGATATATTTGGGGTAAGCATGTATTATTTCTTAAATATGCAATTGCAAATTACTTATAATTTTAGGTGTCTGAGCGTTCTATAAGGGACATTTTATCACAAGGACAGCACGTTCTGAAATCTTCCATTTGTAGTATACGCGCTAAGACGGACGTTTTCTTAAATTACACGTTTAGAAAAGATATGCAACGACAAATTTGGCAGTATCATCTGAAGAATGAACATTTTACTCCGACAAAGTCTTGGCTGACTCTCGCGAAAATTTGGAATACAAGGGGGCAGGACTACTTTATTCAAAATTATTACATCAATGGGTTACTAACACAAAATGGTGAATGAACGCAAAATTTTATGTGACCAAAAACATGTCGTTGCATCCAAAATTAAATTTTAGAGACAATTTCTCCAATATCAAAATTCTAGTGAGGGGAAGAGGTTCACGATTTTGAATGCGGGATGTAATTTAGGCTTTTTGGAAGGGTGCGACATGTTACTAGACTCAAAGAACAACGACAGGGACTATCATAAAACTATGAGTGGGGAAATTTTTCAAAATTGGTTGGCTAATCAGCTGATTCCTGGGTAGGGGATATTCTTTTGGCATCTAGATTGTGAATGAGTGTTTTACAGTTTTTATCTCGCCCGAGAAAAACACTGACCTCAGTGGAATACGAACTTGGGTCTTTTAGCACCAGAGGCAAACAGTCAACCACTGGACTACCATAATATCAATTTGAAACATGAGCGGCATGGACGTTAATTCTTCTTAATTTGCTGCAAGACCTAAATATAGGACAACAAAGAATGGCGTGGAATATGCTCTGTATACATACGATTGAGTTCAGAATTCTCGTGTAAAAAGACCAGCAATATGTATTTGGTATGTGTTACGACAACATTTAAATTATAGTTATTATTTTATTTATAATGAAATCAATATTATATCTAAGTATTATAAACCAATATTGAGCAGAAATCGGCGGACGTTAAATGAACAAACAAGCTCCACTGGCAACATTGCCTGCTTTCAAAAAACATAACCTCCATCAAGAAAAACTAGCATAACCCAACTTAATTAATTGACAAATTTCAATGATACCATTTCCCCCAGATTTCCATAGCCTGTTGGATGGCAAATCAATCGTGAATAGATTATAATCTTTTTCTTTTATTCTCATGCAATCTTTGTAATCCTACTTTGACCACATCCTGTACAATAACAAATAAAATACCGCTACAGTTCGGATTAATATGTGTTTTTAGATCTTTAAAGAAGTGGAAAAAATTTGTTAATTTAACCGGCCCTAGATGGCACACCATTCATACCTTATATACAGACAGGGTGGACCGAAAGTCACTACTTATTGAATGGTAAATTAATACTTTCATAATGTAAAGTAACATATACATTATTAAATACATAATGAGATGTGTGAAACATTGTTTTTCCTCACGCAATGATAGCCGGCCTGGCCTGTGGTAGTACATTACAGATCTGTTTTGCTTAAAACGTTCGTGTAAATTGTAGATTGTCTTACGCGTTCGTTGAATAGTATTGAAATGATGATTCCATTCAACAATTATTACACTGAAAATACAGCGAGATCATTATAATAGAAAAAACTACTTTCCACAACCGTGTTGTCAATATTTACTTTCAATCTTAGTATAGTATGAAATTCGGCAAGTTATTCAAATTTATGTGTACATTTTATTTCTATTGACAGTATAGAGTATAGACTATCTTTTATACACGGTTTCTAGAAAGGTAGCAATTCTACATTACCTCAAAAAACAGTTAACCCCCACAAACTACAACATTGTGAAATGACAAACGTTCTGTAGGTAATATCATAATGTGGTGTTAGAATAAAATTTTGACAAGACCGTAAAAACAGTTTTTTTTTATTAGTATTAATGATCTCTCTGTACCTTTGTACGGGGTTTTTAAAGCAATATTTTTTTTATTAAACATTTTGCTAGTAATCCACTCTAGCGGTTAATTTACTAACTATCAGATGTAAATAGCAGGCGTGAGACTTAACATTTTTGAAGCGACTGAATACAACATTGTTGACTTATTGATTATTTTTCTTTCTTCATCATTTATCTACTTCTGTAAATGTTATGTGGCGATATAACACTTAAAATAAGATTTTCCCTTTTATATAGGCAACCAACATCACAGAAGCATTGTTTTTTTATAGTAATAATACAGTTTAATCTAGTAATTACATTTTTTTAAGAATTGTAGGAGGTAAACTTTTTCTGAGCGCCACGAATGTTATTTCTGGAAGCGTAAACCTTTTTTTATGTATTTATGTAGAATAAGCAAAGTTAAAACATAGCATTTGTATGACTTGTTTACATACTAAAATCAAAACTAAAACTGTAGTTGGAAAAAACTATCAATTTTTGTTTCTGATTTTGAAGGAACGACATCTACGTTAAGTTTTCCTGCCACATTTATAAATTAAAAGTAATGCGAATTAACTTAGAACACTTAAAAGTATGTTACTGATTTTATTCTTTAAATAATTTAATTGTTTGATTGTATATAACGTATAAAGAAAATCGCATTTGTTATTGTTATATATGCCAAAAAGGTATTATATTTGAAAAAATGCATGTATGTACCTATATCTCAAGACAGATGGTAATAAGGTGTAGGCAACCAAGCTTACAGTAACAGTCTTGCGTACAGAAAATTCACATGTTTGTGTTATACATGTATGCGTATGGCGTATGCATACAGAATTGACCGTCTTGTAAAAAGCCTGGAACGACTATGTAAGAAGTGTGAAACTCATATCCCTAAAAGTTTCTTACAACACGTTACATTTAATGGAAGTGCTTTTATTACTTACATTTTCAAAGCTTACACGCCTGTAATTTTTCTATAAATACGACTGCTAGTGCGTTACTTTGTTAATACTAAAAACAATAACCAGTGTATGTATGCTGATTCGCTACTTCATGTACATTTAGATACAGTGATTGGAAGTAACGCGTTAAAAGTAACGGCGTTACAGGTAACGCGTTACTTTTTTAGAAACGTGTAACGGGAACGCGTTACTTTTGTACACAAAGAACTAGTAACGGGAACGCGTTATTTTTTTTTTTTGGTAACGACTAACGTATTAGACGTTACTTTGACGTTACTTTTAATTGTTTCCTTTTATTTAAAAAAATCATTAAATTTAAATCGGTTTATTGGTGCAAACTGTAAACAAAATAATTTTTAACAATCTACAAAATGCAGTACATAACCTATACATACACGATGTTTTGCGAATTCATAAAGTTCAGAAAATTTATCTGCCAGATGCCGTCTAAGAGGGACGTAGGTCATAAACTGTATAATCTCTAATCCCCCAATTGTATTCGAGGCTGCTAATGTTCAAATGTAAAATCTTATCTCCAAACAATTTGCTTAGTCATACATACCCTGTGGCTAATGGCTATTTACTGTAGTTGCAAACAATTACATTCAATACAATTTATTTTATCTTACCAAGAAAATGGCTAATGACTAATGAGCACCTATCGTATTATTATTCCTTTAGAATTTTAAAGTAGGTAAGTAACATTCACAGTAAACCAAATTTCAAAGAATAAGAGTAATTAAATAAAATTTAAAAAAAAGTTAAGAAACGTCTATAGTAACGCGTTGCTTGCGAAAGTAACTTGTAACGAGAACGCGTTACTTTTGAAAATAAGTAACGTGTGACGGCAAGGCGTTACTTTTATTAGTGATTAACGTGTAACGGGAACGCGTTATTTTTTAAAAGTAACGTTCCAGTCACTGTTTAGATATCGTTTTTTGTTTATTCTGTTGTAATTTTACGTTTACAATTGTAGTCGAAGTAGTAGTAGCTGCAATTACATTTGCGTAATATGCATAAAGTTTAATTCTCATTTTCTTATACATATGTTGAATTTTGATTAGGTTAACGAACTAAAAACTGCACCCCCACAAATATCTCAGTCGAGCTTTAATCCAGAATCGTGTATTTATTTATAGCTCTAATTTAAAATGTTAATAGATATCCGTTTGGTGATGGTAATATTATAATTGATTTGTCAGTTTGAGGAAAATTACCGCATAGAAAAAAAAATCGGCATGCAAGTTTAAATTTCCATAATGCATACTGATGTTCCAAACGACATCCCTCGTTTCTCTTCATCTGAAGCGTTAAAGGAACTCCCACCCTGTGCGGTGCGGAACACCGACGCTTCAAATTCCGCTTAAAATATCGGGATCCGGTCGTCAGTTGCAAAGCAACCAACGCCCTGCATAAGTTAATATTTCAATGCCGGCGGCGCTCAGCGAAGGCGATTAAGTGTGGGTGGTTTTGAGGGCAGGAGTGGCTCTGCCCACGTGTCGAAGCTCTGGTGTCACTGCCTCAAGATGTCAAAACCACCACCCGGGTAAGATGATAACTAACGGGCGGGCGGTCTCGCGTGGGCTGTTTTTTAACGAGAGATTTTCGAGTGCGATATTGAGGACCCTATCTACAGGGTGTCGTTTAAATGTATATCGTAAATTTTATCTGGGACGATATGGTATACCTAAATACTATAAAGTAAATGAAAAAGATGTCATTTTTTATTTAACTTTTGTTGCCTGATCGAACGGAATGTCGAATGGAAAAACGTCGTAGTACATAAATATGTACGTCAAATACAATATAATGCAATAATGTCCAATACGAATATGTTGAATGCAATGGAATTTAATAAAAACTTGCGAATGGACATAACGTCGAGAGGCAAAAATGCCAAATGTCAACGAACAATATATTTATGTAGATGTTGATAGTTCGATAATAATATCAAAAGGCGTAAATGTCATATGCTATAACGTCTAATACAAAAAAATATCGAACGGAAATTATGTCGAATGGCATAATGTGAAATATGGGAATCTTGGATATTAATGTCGAATGTCATAAATGTCATATGCTATAACGTCGGATACAAAAAAAATGTCTAATTGAAATTATGTCAAATGTCAACATTGAGTATAAAAATGCCGAATGCTATAACGTCGAATAAAAAATATGTGGAATGGAAACGCTGTCGAATTACAAAAACCTCAAACATACTAGCATTAAATACAAAAATAAATAATACAAATTGAAGTTTTGTCGAACAGAAAGTATGTATAAGGAATACAAAAATGCTAAATGGGCACTACCTGTAATTACAAAACCTTCAATCACAAATATATGAATCAATACTAGGCCGACCATTAAAAATATCGATTAAAATAATCAGACAGAAAAACCTCGATCGCAATGAGTGAAGTACAAATATGCTTTGCAGTTGAATGGGAAAAACGTTCCACGAGATATCAAATTTAAAAAATCAAATGCAAAAATTTGAAATAACATATCGCATATATATCATGTATAACAATATGTACGATTCCGTAGGGATCTAAAATTAAAAGATTAGCGTCTGTTCCGTATTGACGTTTAACCAACCGGAAACCAAGTAAACGTCGACGCTTTTTCGCACACAACTTTATTATTTCAAACTTTAATAAAATTGAAATTCGTATATTTGTATAATAAGTACAGTGTAAGAAATATTACTTCAAGTATTTGTCGCGAACATTTGCATGCTGTTTCTGCAAGGATAAAGGAAATTAATTAGTACCATCAATTAGTTTATATATTAATTTGGTGATTGTTTCTTGCCTTACTTCGTGGAAATTCATGTTTATATTTTAATAATAATAATAAGAATAGTCACAATTTCAACAGGTTTTATTTACTTTTCGTGCTTTTAACGTATTTCGACATGTAAAATGAAATTTTCAAAAGTAGTTATTAATTGTAAACATTTGTAGTTACTATCAAGAGATCCAAAAAAAGCTAATCCTCAGCGGGCGGTGGAATGAAAAGTGATGTCTTTACTAGACTAAAGGAATGTTTATGATGTCAGATAAATTAGTTATCTTTTTTTGATACGAATCTGACAGATTGTTAAAATGATTTTTAATACATTTCAAAGAGCATTCATTATTGAATCTTACTTTCGGAACGGCTTTCAAGTTAACGGAGAATGGACCTATTCGATTCCTCCTTGGTTTGTGGAATTCCGAGAGAGGTATCCCAATGAAATTATTACATACCGAAAATTTTATGCTTTGGTTAAGAATTTAGTCAGCAATTTTCGAGAAACTGGAAGTGTTAGAAGGAAAGAAGGGTCTGGTAGGCCAAAGAAGATAGTATCTGCTTTAATTGAAACTGTAAGACAACGAATTGACGAGGCTCCGAAAACACCAATTAGACATTTATGCCAGGAAGTTGATGATTTAAGTTACGGTACATGCCACAAAATATTGAGACAAACTTTGCATCTGCATCCTTACCGATTTATTTCCGTTCAGGAGCTTTTAGAACAGGATCCAAAAAGAGTTCAGTTTTGTTGTTAGTTTTTGGATAATCTCAATGATGAGCAGTTAAATTCAACCTTTTTTACCGACGAAGCCTGGTTTTACCGTAATGGGTATGTTAATTCACAGAATATGCGGATTTGGAGTAGCGAGAATCCACACGTTACTATTAAAGCTCCCCTTCATCCACAGAAAATAGGAGTCTGGGTTGAAATGAGTCGTCGTAGGTTAGTTAGGCCAATATTTTTCGAAGGCACGCTAACTGCAGCAAGTTACAGGAACGAATTATTGCAACCTTTCTTAAATGAACTTCACGATGATGAGCTACGGAATGGTTTTCTGCAACAGGATGGCGCAACAGTTCATGTAGCTGCAGGTACAATTAATTTTTTACGCGAATATTTTGATGACCGAATCATTAGTATGAATACTGCAACATCCTGGCCCCCTCGCTCTTGTGATTACTGTTTTGTGCTTTTTTCTATGACCCTATTAGAAAAACACCATTTTTAAAACTCCAGTTAATGATTTAAACGAACTGAAACTTAGAATTGAAGAAAACTGTCAAGAAATTAACAACTCACCTCAATTATTACAAAATGTTTTTGAAGGTATGAGAAGACGAGTTGAGACCTGTTTGGAGGAAGAAGGCAGACATTTTCAACATTTGTTGTGATCATTACATTTCTTTCACTGTTGCTCAATAAAAGATTTCTGCTCCTAAAAATGACGTTTCATTATTATTTAATTCCAGCTAACACAACCTAACCTGAAATTGACATTATAAACATGCCTTTAGTCTAAAAAAGACGTGACTTTTCATTCCACAGCCCGCTGGGGATCAGCTTTTTTTGGATCTGTTGGTACAAAGTGATTTTTTAAAAAGTCAATTGCAGCAAGCCTAGAAAAAAAGCTATTCCGTCTGCAGTCAGCTGTAATGAGCTTTGAATGACATTTACCTGTATGTCAAACTGTGTGACAGTTCAGGTAGTTAAAAATTTTGGCTCAACAAAATGTGAAAATGAACAAGTATTTAGTTGCAACTGATTTGTAATTTATTAAGGTAAGTAAATTACAGGTTTTTCGTCAAGATTTCTTTCACAGCAAGTGTTCGAAATGTCCACCCCCTTGCTCTATACACAATCTTGCTCGTTTTTGTAAACTTCGAGACACATTTTCGAGCATGTGCTGTGAGTTATTTATTTCGTTGCATTTATGAATTATTCTTGCTGTAAGCTCATCTAAATTTTGTATTGGTGTCTAATAAATTGAATTTTTCACATAGGGCCAGACAAAAAAATCCAACGTTGTTAAATCACAGGACCTGGGTGGATAAGCAACTGGAGTGTTCCGACTGATTACTCTATTGCCGAAGAATTCCTGAATAAAATTCAAGTTCTCCAGAGTACAATGAACAGGCGAGCCGTCCTGCTGGAAGTACCTACCCTTCCCGCAGCTCTTGGTCATCTAACTGATTAATAAAAGGTTCCAAAATCTCTTCGCGATACCTTAATGCATTGATTGTCCCTTGAAGGAAAATTGGTCCTACAAGTCGTCGTCGGCTAAGACCAATTCACACGCCAAGCTTTTGCGGATGAAGTGGTGATTCTCTAAACGCATATGGATTCTCCGCAGACCAAATTCTCATATTTTGGGAGTTCACATATCTAGATAAATGAAACCATGCTTCGTCCGAAAAAAACACGTTGTTCAAGTCGTTGTCTTCACGAAATGCGTTTAAAAACCATCGACAATATCGTCCTCTTAGAGGCATGTCTGCTGGTAGAATCTGATGAACTGAAGTTACTTTATATGGGAATAACTTTAAATCTGCTTTAAGAATATTCCTCGTGGTTGTGTAAGACAAATCAATGCGCGGTGAAAGACGTCGAAGTGAAGTTGAGGGAGCTTCAGCCATTATTTGTCTAACATTTTCCAGGACGTTTGGTGTGCGTTCTGTAGGTCTACCGCTACCATTTCTGCGTGTAACACCACCTGTTTCATCGAATAATTCCACAGTGTGCCTTAGAGCATCGTAAAATCGAATGTATTCAACAATTCCAAAATGGTCTGTAAAATCGTTGAAGCATTCCTGGATCGAATACCGCCACTCACCATTTATGATGATTCCAGTTCGGTAATAAGCTTTTACCATAAATATCTTATGCTGCACTGTGAAATTCATTTTTGAATAAATAATTGAAGCTTCTCTATTTAATTATTGGCAGCTATGCTGTTACAATTTTTATATTGTCAGATTCTAAAGCTTAATATAGACGGGACAACCCCTAGGCTACTGCAATTGACTTTTTTAAAAATCGCTATGTATATGTCCTAGATCTCGCTCTTTCAAATCAATCAATCAATATGTACCATGCTGTTACAATTTGCGCTGCCAACCTAAAAAATATAATTTATCACGTGTTTGAAACAGACATTAGCGGCTTGCTTTAGTGACTTTTACCCTATAATATTGCCTGGCATCCTGTTTCTCGTAGACAGTTGACAAAGTGACAGCGTAAAAACTACTAATTGTTTACTTTTGAGTTTGTTTATATTTTAATGAAGTTGTAGAATAACGAACCGTTGGAAGCAATGACTGAAATCGTCCTAGTCCTAAATTTTTCTCTGTATTCTATTTTTTAAACATGTCATATACTTGTCATTTCTAGACTTCACGGCAGAAATGGCTTATTTCCATTATCGGTGTGGTGAAAGGATTACTTTGCAGAATGAGAATTGCACAGCAATTAGAAATGACAATGATTTTGATCATGGGCTAGTAATTACTGCCGAACCCTTAGTGAACGATATCCTGTTCGAAATAAAGATTGATAGAAAAGTACAGTATATTTATATAATCACATTGGTTGCTAAATCTATATATTTTTTTTAGGTTAATTCATGGTCGGGAAGCTTGGAAATTGGTGTCACAGAATGTGATCCCTTGCATTTTGAGTTTCCACCATGTGCTTCAAGATTACAAAATGGAACATGGGTAAATTTTCGACTTAATGGTTTTTCTATACCAAATAGTACTTTTTGTAATATTTTAAGATTATGGCTGGTAATTCAATACTAAAAGATGGAGCTCTTCTTGTGGAACGATATGGTACAGACTTAGATAGGTTAAACCAGGAGGATCGTGTGGGACTTATGCGTACTTCAGAAGTATGTTATAGATTAACCTGCTACATTGCTTCTATTTTTTTTTTATTTGCTTCTTAAAAACATCTTTTCCCTATTGAGTCTTGTATGTCTTTTTATTAATATATATTCCTGTGTGGTTTGATTCATTTGGAACATAGTAACAGTAACTTTTTTATGGGGGAGTTATGTGGTTTGTCTAGAATAAAAATTTTAAATTAATCCTAAAGCCATTAGGGCAAGTTGATCTGATATTTTACATGGCTTTTATTTTTTTTATATGCTTCTTCGAAGCTGCCCTCTCCATTGGGCCTTTGTGTGTGGCTTTGGCTTTATTCAAGTGAAATTAGTAACAAACTTTTTTGTGGGCGAGTTATATGTAAAATTATTTTAAATTAATCTGATGGCCATTGCTACTTGGTGATTTGATGTTTTACTTTGCTTTTACTTTTTAATTTACTTCTCCATAGCTTCCTTTGACATTGAGCTTTGTGCATAATTTTCTTTATAAATTCTTGTTTAGTTCTATTCACGTGAAATTTACTGAAACATGAACTTTTTTATGGAGGTGTTTGATTTGTGATAAATAAATGTTTTAAATTAATTATACGGCAATTTCTGTAGGGGGATTTGATATTTTACATAAATGGAGAATCTCAAGGTGTGGCGGCAGAAAATTTACCAACTGTGGTGTATGCGGTAGTAGATTTATATGGAAAATGTGTTCAAGTAACTATTACTAGTCCTAGCATGCGCGAACATAACAATGATGACTGTCTAAGTGGTAGCTCTGTATTGGCTATAGACAATGACATATTGAATGTTACCTTGGGTGCTGATTTAAGCGAACTTAGTTTAAGTAGTAGTAACAGTCTGGATATTCGAATGGATATGAATGTGAGGTATTGATTATTTTTCTGTGGAAAATTAGAACTAAGATTTGCAGTCTCTTCTTAATTTTATAGTCTCAGTTTACCAGAAGAAAATCCACGTTTTGATAAATTGAGGTTTCATGAAAGATGTGGTTCCTTGGTTAAATTATCCAATGGACAAAGATCAGCTGAACGTAGACGTCCTTTAGATGAGTTCAATAATGGAGTTGTAATGACACACAGGCCATTGAGAGATTCAGAATTGTTTGAAATACGTATTGACCGACTTGTTGATAAGTGGAGTGGAAGTATTGAGGTAAGAAGTTAAAAAAAAAGATATTCCCCTCGCCATTTGAATTAGTAGCAGTAGAATATAATTGCTTCATTTGTTTCTAACAATTCCTAAATTACTCTTTTTTTTGTAGATGGGTGTTACAACTCACAATCCGGCAACACTAGTGTTCCCTGCTACAATGACAAACATGCGCAGTGGAACAATCATGATGTCAGGTTGTGGAATTCTTACCAATGGCAAAGGCACAAGACGTGAATATGGAGATTTCAACCTAGATGAACTGAATGAAGGGGATCGTGTTGGAATGATGCGTAAACCCAATGGTGATCTACACTATTTCATTAATGGTTCAGACCAGGGTGTAGCTGCACAAAGGGTGCCTTGCTCAACTTGGGGTGTCATAGATCTCTATGGGATGACCATAAAGGTATCCATTGTCGAAAGGGATGAACGGGAAGAACATAATTTGAACATGAGGCGTAGCACTCGTGTTGAGGAACAACCATATGTTGCAATAGAAACTCAGCCAGTATCCGACTATTATGATCGATTGACTTTCCACCCCAACTGCGGGGCCCATGCTCAAGTTATTAATAATGGACGAACAGCACTTCGTCCCAATGCTGCCGATGATTTCAACAATGGCGTAGTTTTGACTGCTAGACCTTTAAAGTTGGGTGAACTATTTGAGGTTAGATTGGAGCGAGTTGTTACCAAATGGGCGGGGTCTATTGAAATTGGAGTGACCACTCACAGCCCTACTGACCTAGAGTTTCCATTTACTATGACTAATGTGCGTTCTGGTACCTGGATGATGACAGGAAGTGGTATAATGCATAACGGCACAACAGTTTTGGAACAGTATGGAGTTAATTTGGATCGACTACAAGTGGGGGATAGAGTGGGAGTTGTTAGAAAAGAAAGTGGTTTGTTACACTTTTTTGTGAATGGAGTCGATCAAGGCACAGCAGCAACTAACGTTGCCGAGAGAGTGTTTGGTGTTATAGGTAGTTGCACATGTAAGTTGAGGTAGTCTAGAGTTGATGCGGGTTTGTTGCAGATTTGTATGGACAAGCAGTTGAAGCCACCATTGTTGATATGTACGACTACAACTCGCCAGATACCATTCATTCTAGTCTTTCAAATACTACGCTTTATAGGTAAGCTCTGTGTTTTATTTTAAAAATTATACATCATATACATTTACTATATAGTATAGGTACACTATAAGGCACTGGAGGGATAAAAAATATAAGGTTGATTAAGTAGGGTAAAAATTACCTGTTTATGAGCGATTGTACCTTGAATCTATTTTCGTTTTCACCAAAATATGCATTAGCTTATTAAATATGAGTGAAAATATGCATTTGACAAATTGTTTTGAAATTAAAGAGCTCTCAGGTGTAAAAATCTAAGAAACTTTTAAAGAAAAAGGTTTGTAGATACTTGGTAGTAGTATTTACAAAAAATAGCCAAATATAAGTTTTCATCTAGTAAGCTATGCATATTAGCAAACAATAGGGGTTTAAAACACGCTTCTCGATAAGAAACATGTGTGCCAAATGACCATTTCTTACCATTCTGGAGATTCGTGTAGTGTACAGTCTGTATAAAACAAAGAAATAAAGTATTCTCATGCATGCCAACAGCATCAAGCACTGTTACTGTTAATAAATATACAGTCAAACTCCTATATTACGAACGTCTGTATAGCGAATTTCTCTATATAACGAAATTTTGCGCTATACGCTGCACCTTTAACCAAAAACACACGTAAAATTGTTTGCAAATAGTCAAACTAAATTTCTATTTAACGAACTTTTTAGCGTAAAAAAAATAAAATCTATGAAAATCTTAATGGTTTTGGGAATTTTGTACCCAAATATTTTCTATTATAAGTTCTCCCAGTACAGCCATAGAAAGTTTTCCAAGAATTGTAAAGGATTTGTCAAGTTTATGTCAAGCTTGTATGTAAACTTATCTTATTGAAAATCTCGCATGGAATTTAAAGACTCCCTTTATGTTTAAATGACGTATTTTCTTAATGGGCATTTTAAAGCAGAAAATTGCAATAGAAGCCTTCAGTTAAACGTCAGTTTTAAAAATGGTCGGTTTACGCAAAATGTCGAAGCGAAAGTGTTTAAGCATTACAGAAAAAATTAACGTGCTGCAAGAAGTTGATAAAGGTTAAAAAAAAAGATATTGCAGCAAAATTCGGTATTCGTGCCAGCAGCTTATGAACCATTATAAAAAATCGTGAATCACTTTTGAATGTAATCGATGTAGGAACTGTAGCAAAACGTGCTAGAACATGTGTGTACGAAGATGTTGATGAAGCAGTTTTCAAGTGGGTTCATTTAATTCGTGACCAGACTGTGGCATTGTTGGGACCATTAATTAAACAACAGGCCTTAAAGTCTGTGGAAGCACTTGGACATACAGGATTCCAGGTGAGCACCGATTAGCAGGATAAATTTAGACAAGAGACATGGTGTTGTGGAAAAAGTGATTTCTGGCGAAACTGCAATGGTTAACGAAGAACACTGTGATCATTGGAAAAATGTAAAATTGAAGACGATTTTAGAAAAGTACGAGCCAAAAGACATTTTCAACGTAGACGAAACTAGCTTATTTTTTAAGTGTACACCCAACAGAACCCTCACTTTCAAGAATGATCAATGCTTTGGTGGAAAACAGAGCAAGGAAAGAATAACTGTGTTAGTAGGTGCCAACATGACAGGAACCGAAAAGCTGAAACTTCTGATAATCAGAAAAAGTAAAAATCCATGAAGCGACCAAGAAATGGTTACTTTTTGGCCGCTTTTGAGTACTAAAAGTTCAATTTTTTGTTTAGGCCGCTAAAAAATACTATTTTTGCTTTCAAAAAATATAATACATGTACAGGGTGGGCAAATTTCGATGTTTGTATAGGGTAACTCGGTAACTATAGGAGATACAAAAAAATGGAAGTCACATTCTCGATCTCTTTTTTTGAGACAAATTCACTGGCGGAAACAAAAATTTGCTATCGTCTTTTGTTTTTGAGTTATAAACAAAAGTTCGATTTTTCGACTTTTAGACACATGTGAATATCGTGGTTGTTTGTAAAGTTAGGAGAAAATAACTTTTACATTCTCAAGGCACTTTTTTCTGTATAATCCAGTGGCGTCGAAAAAATTTGAAAAAAAAGGTGCAATATCGAGTTATGGCCTAAAGTTGTATTTTTTCAAATGGGAATCATAGTTGGCTATGGTTTAGTTAAAACGGATTTTTTTTTCTCTTTCTAACTATGTATCATATGTCGGGTAACTTTTGATGTGTAA
>JABXWE010104344.1:0-18908 GCA_014611495.1 Limonius californicus | reverse complement strand
ATATCGAGAAATATAAACTTACGGTCATACTTTTATCACAAATGGAACATATCAGGCTCGCTTCCAAAAACATCTCCACCACTTCGCCTTCGGTATTGGTTACTTCTCTAACTTTACATTTGACCTCTATATTTGTTATGGCATTGGTTAGTAAAGATTTCTTTTTCGCATCTCCTACTTGATCAACTAACAATTTTGCTGAGTTTTGCAGTTGGATCTTTAGTTCTTTTTCTTCTTTATTCAGGTTCGGAGCAGTTACTTGACCTTTTTTACTGTTGTTTAATATCGGTACGCTTGAAGTAGAGCTGAATTTTTCAGATGTATGGGTACTCGAGAAGTTACGAGCAAAAAAAGAATAACCCTTGTCTTGTTTCAACTTTAATTGACAAAAATGGCTCATTTTGCGAATGATGATTCTCTCGCCGTCCAAAATTTTAAATTTTTCGGGAAATCTGTAGAAAATTGGCCCATAATATTTTTTCAGTTCATCTTCTTGACTGTCAAAAATTTGAAAAAGCTCTTCCTTATTAAAAGTTTCAATAGATGTTATATTTTCTTCAGTAATCTCAGCTAGTACTGTTATGCTCGAAAACTGATGGAACTTCAATAAACTGATCAGGTGATCCGGAATTTTCAATTTAAGAAAACTTTCGATTTCTGCTTTTTCCTCAAATATATCGGCCATCACATTAGTTTTTTAAATGAAACCGAAAAAACTTTATCGTAAACACTTACTTCGTACTGTTTAAGATATCAAGTTGCAAGTATAAACACTAAAATATACACACAAATATAGCGAAAGCGTTAAGCACGTGCAACTGAAAAAGATGACGCAATCAGCTGATGCCATTTGATCAAACACCAACGTTGCCAAACTTTACAAAATTTCAATGGAAGTTACACTTCCAATCTCATGGAAGTGTTTTGGAAGTGTATTGGAAGTGTTTTGGAAGTGTATTGGAAGTGTATTGGAAGTGTTTTGGAAGTGTATTGGAAGTGTTTTGGAAGTGTTTTTTGGAAGTGGAGTGTTTTGTACACACATTTTTGAGGATGTTTACCCCTCGGTTAAAGGTATGTATTTACTACAGTTACTTCGCTCATCTTTTACCGATCAAGCTCTATGAAAAATAGTATAGTTGGTCTAGTAATGGATTAACATCCTGAATTTAGAAACAGTTTGGCCTAATCATAAAAGTATTTATTTTTCTTTTCGTGGTAATAATGCTAGTAAGAGCTAATTATGTTCTGAACCATGGTATTCCGGGAACATAAAATCGCGAAAAATCAAATATCTAGTACACTGAGAAATTCTGTTCATAGAAAATTCTAACTGCAATTAAATTGTAACTCGTCTTTAGATGACCGTATTACTTTCATGTTATTAAGCTAGACAACGCAATTTTTTTCTTATATCAAAAGAATGATCCGTTTTGTGTTGTATCTTGTCTTATTCTTTGTTTTCCCGATTTCCAATTTATTTTTCTCATTAATCTTACAGGCGCTATAGTTCTGTTATATCCGCGGTTTCGAGATAATGTCCTTTTACTTTTTATACTCCTTTTTTGTAGCATTTATAAGAGTTTTCTCTTCATTTCACTTGTCTTCAAGATGCTAATCTAAAGAAATTATCGACAGTTGACTGATGCGAATTGCGGTAATTTCTTTCCGTAGTGGGATAGGAATTTGTATGAAAGGAAGATACAAGTCCCACTATTCGAACGCCTAAATTAAAAATGTATTGCACAATACTATCAACCCGTAATTGATAGAGGAAATGTCTTTTTACAAGTAGGAAACCCGGCAAAGACGCATTTTTCTAGCAGTTACCTTCCGGAAATCATTTCCTTTATTTTTGTTCTACTTCCAACTTTCCGTGCTTTATTTAATTAATTAATAGTCTATATGAAAGTGCTTTTATCTGTAGCTTCGCGTGATCATTAGATCACCATTACCTAGGCGGGCATTTTATAAAATTACTCTTCGGAAATTAGTTAAGTTGCGCCGTGCAGCGACGTTTCCTTATAATTATAATTTTTCTTTTTAATATACAACTGCGAAACCAGAAGTTTCACACATTTATTTGCATTTATTAACAGCCGAAAACACCACACCTTAAAATAATAACTAATTTCCTTTTGTACATTTGCTGCGGCCATTAAATTATGATATATTTCGCAATAAAGAATAATTCTGAGCTATTCTTAGCTTGTTCTCAGCCGATTGTAACTGAAATTGGCGGGACTGTGGGAGATATTCACGTCTTTAAAGTGAAAACATCCGATGATAAGATCACGAAAATTGTGTATAGTTTTGTTGTGAATACATTGTCATAATTTATGTCATTGTTAGGCCCAGTCTTGGTTGTCTGCTTATGTTGGATGTTTTCCGAATACACTTAAGTAAAGTAAAATCTTATGTCTTTGAATAGGATTAAACGAGTTCAGTCATTGGAAAGGTTTTTTTATTATACCTGAATCATAATCTCTGTTTTTGAAACTAAAAAGCGTTCAAAACCCGGCTTTTAAAATACTAGTGCTTTGAAGTTGTCTAGGTAAACAGAAATTCACTTGCTGGCCATCCAGTTAGATAATTTTTCGTATTCCTTGCATTACGCTTGTTTAGATTTCTCTGGTATTAATCGCTGTTCAGCTTGTTCGGCTAACATTCTAATCTCGGATGTTTGTAATTCACGAACACAAAGTCGAATCAAACTTCACAAATCAACAAATTTATAATAAATATACACAGCAACGACACAACAACAATTGCTAACCGTTTCTATATCAACAATTAATGACACAGATTGATTGAAAATTACTTCGAAAAAGGGATTTCAGTTTCCTTTTTGTTATCATTTTCAGATAGTAGTGCAGGTATAGTAAGAAATAGCGTATAATATACGTGTATAAGAGCCTTTAAAGCACTGCTCCGTTAAAAGGCACTAGGCTTCGCCTCGTGCTTTTAAACCCGTCGCGCGTACTTTAAAGGCTTGCTTATACACTTGTATTATAATATACTTTTCTTTTTAAAAAATATATTGAATATTTGAAATGTTGCTAACAAGTGGCTAAATAGTAGATTTTCCAGTATTTATTATAAAAAAGCAATAAACGAGAAAACGAGGTAGTCTATAATGTTGTTACAGTAAAATTTCAACTAAAGACCACCTCCAAAAACAAACATTTTATGAAAGGAACCGTGTTTTGGTTCTTTCGAAACTCTTATTTAAACTTTCCCTAAGGCGACCATCTCGATAACCAAACCTGACCACTAATTTTTAATAACGTTTAGGGGTTTTCCAATGTTCTCTTAAAGACCAGCCACCCTTTGTCAATTTCTTACTGTTTGTTAGAAATTTCCATTAAAGGTAGATAAATAAACTGCTAATCCTTAAGATGGATGTTTACCCATCGAAGACCAATAAACCAGTCTTACTAATTTCTAAGAAATATTGTTAGCATTTTCTTGTGTATCTGAACAAAAAGACTTAACCGTTTATAATTAGGGAAGATTTTGGATTTTCCAATGCTTTATTACATCGAGCCCGACCAAGCCCCTTCTGTTAATTTCTTGGAAATTTTAGAAATTGTCATTGCGACCGGTCTTAATTACCGCAGGGTTGAGAAGTAATTGATTGAACTAGTTGGCATGGGCTTGAAGAGCGTCCAAGGTATTGAAGGTGATCATCAAGCTACTAAAGTTCTTGTAAGTAATTGAGAGGAAGAGCTTGTTGGGTATATTTATATTATATATAAAAAACGAATTAGGCAGTGAAGAAGTTTCGGCAACTGAAATTGAAGTAAATGAAATTCCAACTTGTCAGGGGATCTTAGAACGCTAGCTAGAGGTGCAAAACTCATCACACTTACAAATCGAGAGCTTTCATGAAAATTTATATTTCGCACTAAACAAAATTTAAAACGAAATTTTAAACAATACACCGTAACAAACTGTATGAATAAAATATAAATACAGCAAGCTATGGTACATATGTACGTAAAACTCAGTACTAAAAATGTGTTTTAATCTATTCTAGTTAATTGTCAAAAATTGTAGACTTCTTTACAAGCATCTGGCGATGTAAATTTAATTATCTAACAGTTGTTTAATTAAATTATATTACTCACAGTATACTTTAATGCCACCTACCCAATTAATAAAATAAAAATAATAAAGCAATCAAGGTTGCCTGATAACATTAAGAAAATGTTCACTATTCGCTATGAATGGCTTAAGAAAACTTGTTTGATCATATTGAGTTCGAAGAAATCTGCAGAGTGCGGTCTGAAGATCACGTGATACCAATCAATAGTACTTCATTTTCTTAGAAATTAGACGTATAATGTAATAATATGTGCTTATAAACAAGCCTTAAAGCAAATATTTTTTGGTTATTGTAGTGTAAAAATAACAAAAAATGGAAAAGAAAGCTCCATAGAGGATGTGTCGTATTCTAGCTATTCTGTACAGTTATATACCTTCTTTAAAGTACTTACCATTGGATTCATGCGACAAACTCGTGTCCGAACTGGGGACTGTAGAAGATAGATCATTTAATAAAACGTTAGTAGTAACTACGTTCTGGTCGCCCTGTAGACACAATGCAACACGTGCTCGTGTTTTACGAATAACTTTCATATTCTAATTTTAATGCGAGTGGGTTTTCCGGAAAACCGACGAATAATAGTAACTACGTTGGAATAAGAGTGCAAGATTGATTTGTAGTGATACTTAATTCCTCCATTGTCCGGAGAAGTAAATATTTTGTTTTGATCATTTTTGTGTTATTTCTGGATAAGTCTCCAGCGTAGGACGACCTCTTTGTTCACTATAGGAAAATATCAACAGTTTGTAATTTATAGAAATATTTTACTCACAATAAAATCCGTTTTACTTGAAAGAAGTATTATTTTCAAAAGATAGGTTCGAATAAAACTGTAAAACCAAAACTTAAGATACTGAAACTGTTAATTTTATAGTAGAATAAATTGAGAAGTTTCTTCTAAAAATTCTACCACGGTGACAGGAAACTAAAATGAAGTTCTCGTACACGATTTTTACAATTCTTGTTTTGTTCCTTTACGGAAACATCAGAAAGAAACCTACCTAATAATTGTCTTGATCTTTAGTTTAACATTTCCTTTCTAGAAAATACAATCAGTCCTAATTAAGAGTTTCCACTTTTTTAATATTGGCTTTAAAGTTGATCCTGTTTACAGTAGATAATAAATATAATTAATAATTTTAATTCCTCCTACGTGATTTTTTTGGCTACGCCCATGCTGGTTAGACATTCTATTTGATTTTTGCTATCAACTGTATTATTGACTTAATTTATAATAATGGAGCTATCGTGTTTCTCTCTGCATGACGCATGTTTATCATTACATAACCAGACCTATTTAAAATGTGACATTTGCTACAACTTAATTTGTTTACAAGTTTCTTTTGCTAACTGTGGTCTCGTAGAGGAAACAGTTACGTATGGCAACCATTGCACTAACATCAATTGGATTGGTTTGTGTTTCGTAGGAATATGGTTAAACTTGCAAAGTCAGCTTCGAATTATCACCATTAATATCAAGTACAGCTTACACAGTCAGACCACAAGAATGTATGATATAAGTAGAGTAATTAGGAATAGAAAAAGCATACCCTAACTTGTTTTCAACATCTTTTTTAATATATAAATTTATAATCTCTCTGTAAATTGGAATTATCGTTGAGTTTTACATTGTAATATATAATTATAACTTTAATGATTGATAATAGTAAGAATATGACTTACGTTTGTTGTTTGAATAACATACGAACCTGCCATTCAGTTTCCTTAACCATACTTATAATTTTTTTCATAGGAATCGACCTCGACATGCAATTTTTTACATCAGATATCAGAAGGATTGATGCTGACTTTATCACGAACTTGTTCAGATGAGTTCTGACATATGAACGTGCATAGCTATCAGTTTTCTCTTTTAGGCCCAGTAAATTGAGACTTCACATGAAGAAACCGGAGAAAAGATATAAGGTGTAATTTTGTTGTTCGTGTGCGTGCGTGCGTAAGCTTTTAGTGGATTGGATTGAATTAAGATGATCAGGTCTAGCTATACCAAGCGACCCAAGAATTTAGAATCGGTGGTGCTTATATTTTTGCTCTAAAAACCAATGTTTTTAAGAATTATACATAAACGTTCTAACTTAAAAAAAAACTCGCATTTTGAATTTATTCTTTTATATAATCTGCAATTTAATCATAATAAATTTTATAAGCCGTGCACTATTACAATTTATAACTCGGATATAAGAGCAGCTCTAAATATTTCTGTAGAAAAATCGTAGGGCTTTAATTTTCCAAACCCTCGGTTGTCACGCTGATTCGTCACAACAACTAACACTGACTTAACTGAGATTGTTGAATTGAAGTTATGTATTTTGGCATACACTGCACCAAAAGGAAAAGATCAGGTAAACCAACGAAGGTGACTACAGATGAAAACATTGATCGACTGACTGCCGAGTTAAAGTGCTAAAAATAATTGCAGTATTCTCTGTTCCTTTTGGTACATTCGATACATGACCATTGTAAATCTTTCAATAGTGAAAGTGTACTATCACTGGAATCCGGAAACCAAACAGGAATCCATGCAATAGGAAAACATAAACAATCATCACTTTCGAAGACATTTCATTCCCATCCGCTCTTGACAAAATGCAGTCATTGGAAGTTTTTGGAATACCGAAGGAATCTTTTTAATCGATAACTTTATGCCAGAAGCAACAATCGCCAGTGAATATTACACAAACTTTATATGAAAATTCACACAATTAAGAAGAAACGTCGCAGTAAGTTATCTTCCGAATTCATGCTGATTCGTGACAACGCCTCCCCGCATGCGTCTAAAAGTACAGTTTCTGAACAATTTTGAAGAGAAGTTTTTTAGCGCTTGGAACTATTGAAAAGTCTTAGCAAGAAATAATAATACAAATTATGTTGCAAAATTATAACCTGGTGTTAGAAAGAGATGCCCTTTAGTTCAGCACCTGAAGTTATCACGTGCTTTATACAAATAGCACAATAGTTTTCAACAGATCATGCCACGATTTTTGACAATTTTTGTCCCTGCATAAATGCACAATAATAAAATTGTTTGGGACTGTTGTTTTGTACCTGCCACGAATCCTATACCCAGGATGTTACGTACAAAATAGTATATAATATTTTTATTGTGGTACACTGGGCAAGGCTACAGATTTGTAGGCTAAACAGTGGAATTCTGAACCTGGATGGAACTACAAAATGTATTTTTATTTAATATATTTAGTTTTCCTAGAAGTTCTACCGTTGAATATTCGTGGTTACAAGAATACTATGTGTACGGCGTATTGTAAACCTTAATTAAATATTTAGAATGTAGTGACAACATAAAAACAGTTCAAAATGAATATCTGCTGTTGATAGTACAGATACAATAGTAATAATTAAAAGAAGGAATGCTTTAACACAACATTAAGAAAACTGTATTACATATTTCAATAATTCCCTATATTATACCAAACAATAACAGAATCTAAAGTACAACCATTATTTTAAGGCCGAATCTTTAAGACTTTGATTTGGGGATTATCTATAACTGAGAGGAGACACTCGCGTAGAACCAGCCAACGTATTCAGATAAATTTTAAAATATTTACAAAACTTTAGACATTTTTATAGCATATACAAATTCCTTTTTATTGCAGAGGAGTAAAATGAAAAGCATTAATTTTGAATTTAATAGCGAATTGGAAATTGCAAATGGCAGACCGCATACTAATCTGAACTTATTAAATAAAATGTATTTACTTGTTTATAACTTTTACTTAGTTCGTAAGTTTTTAACTATTAAAACAGATTGTAACGTTTTATATAATACGTGTTAAAGTAATTAATTAATTAATCAATGAAAATGTTAAAAACATCGGAAGAACGAATTATTCCGAAATACCTTATAAAATAAATAATTAAAATCTACTATTATTTGTTCTAAATCCATATATATTAATTAATTAAATAGAACTTTAAAAACTAATCCGAATCGGAATCGAAATATGCAGAAAATTCTGAAGAATCGCCGCCTAAACTTATTATTAACGGTTTCACCTTGTATTTTGGGGAATATTTTTTTCCCACTTTAAGTACATGCTGCACACACTTTTTCCAATGTTTATCAATTTCTTCGTCGCTACCACTATCAACATTACAGTCAAAAGGTCTCCAAAGATCCATAATAATGCAAAACACAAATAAAATTAATATCTGTGTACAACTACTACACGCTACAAATTCACAACTAAGACTCATCAACCCTTTAATTTGGGAAAGTACACAACGCCACGTCATTAAGCTTAATTACCTGACTCATCCGAAAAACAAATAGGAAGGGAAATTCTTTACTTTATTGTTAATTTTCAAAAGTGTCTATACAAGCAAAATATTAAAATACCATTTTTGTATCCTTAATTGAAAACAGCCATTTGATTAAGTAGAATTCACAAAGGAAATGTTTTATTTTACTCATTAGCAACACTTTATTCGTTAGCAACACTTTAATCGTTAGCAACACAACCACACAAAAAATGACATTTAACGAAACAATTATTCACTATATTTATTGCCATAAAAATTGAATGTACAATTAGATAAATTTTGGAATGAAATTCCATTTAATGTATTTTTGGAAATTTCGTTTAATGAAACATCCATGATACTTGACCTTGGTGAGCATGAGTGCTGCAAAGGGTCATTCTTTGAAACTTCCTGTTGATTGGAGCCTCTAAAAATTTTCTTGGATGTCTGAATTTTATTTTGAATGCTTTCTCCTATATATCCTTCGGCAGATGGTGTTGAAGCCCACCCTCCAAGCCTTTTCAAATCAGGGATAGTGCCCCCATTATCAACCAGCATGGTAGCTGAGCTCCTTCGCATACAATGGCCTGTGTAGCTACTGGAATCAGGTAGCCTCAAATATTCAGCAATTTTTTTCGGCAAACTATAAAACGTGTGGATCCCTACCGGTTGCACAGTGCATTTACCATTCCGGTAACAAACAAAAAATCTGGAATGACCAATGTTTTGTGGCCTTAATTTACGATATTTCCGATACAACTCAATCCCATTAGCTTCCGATGTTATGGTAAAAACTCGCTTCTTCTTCGTTTTTGTATTACGTAATGTTACGACAATAACTGATTCATTCTCTTCTATATCGTTAAGTGTTAGTGATCGTAATTCTTCTCCTCGCATTGCTCCATTTAAAGCAAAAATTAATGCCACTTTCATAAATAGATATCTACGATTCATTCGAAGCGTCATTTAGAAACATCATAATTTGTTCAAATGTCAACACTTTTGATTTCTTGGTTTCATATCCTTCATTTTGTTTTTTCAGAAATGCAATTAATTGCTTGTATTTTGAAATGTCACTACCTTCATATATTTGTAACGTACTCTTCAACATCGAATATGTGGACCACAATGACGATGCCTTCAGGTTTTTTGACTAAAAATAGGAGACACAATTAGAAAATTCTTTTTAAAAATCATTAGCTTCTTACCTTTTCCAAAAAAAAACGCCAACATAACATTTTCACTGATACCTTGTAAGTTGTACCCCTTGATTGTTTCTCCATTGACAGAATTGTTCAAAAGTTTTATCATATTTTTCTTTTGACTTTGATGGAAGTAGATTTAGAGTCGCTTCTCTGGCGGCTTCCAAAATACTCTCATTTTCTTCAAACTGCATCTTCTGTTAAAATTCTGTTTTGTTTAATTTGTCGTCATGCGTTGCTAAGGTTACTTTTAATAGGCAACTATGTTAAAGATTGTAATAAAACAATTTTTGTTAAAATATTCTTAGGTTTTCCACGTTTTCCATTAAGGATACAAAAAATAGCATGTTTAACTCGTAAGAAAAGTGGTCTACTATCTCGTGAAAACTTAATTTACTCGCTAACGCTCGTAAATCAATCTGTTTCCACTCGATAGTAAACAACCACTTTTCTTTACTTGTTAAACAATCTACTATTAAGTTTCCATTTTAAAATACGCACACCGAGTACAGACATGTAAACTAGTAACAACCGCTCGTTCTTTTGTTACGGCATTACAAGCTTCACGCTGAGAGGAAATGACAAAATAACAGCGGTTCAAAGATTTGGCCTTAAAATAATGGTTGTACTTTACCGTGAAATTTCCTCTGGACGTCAGCCACCTTGTTGACGTTCAATAAAATTCTCAAGATATAAAAATTAAATTAAAAAATCCATTACGACTGGAAAACACTAAAGAATCGTGTGGTTTGTCTGACGTTAAAGTGACACTTTGAATTTATTAATAGTTTAAACTTTTCATTCATTTTAAATTTAAAAAAAATCGTTTTTCTAATTGTCATTAATATCGAAAATACAGTTAAGATCCTTAACCAAAGTATCCAGCGGACTTAAACTGATAAAATATAATTTCGCATGCATTTTACATGTGAGTTAAGTCGCCGGAAATCCCTGTATATATTTTTCACAGAACTTTAAAGTAAGCGGTTACTATTTAAATAAAATTGTAGATGAAAATTTAATTAAAATTGAATCAGCAATGTGGTTATAAATTTATTCTGCTCGAATTGAAATCGTTCGATTAGTAAAGTTATTATATAAAATAGCATTTTTCTTGTATTATTATTTTGTACCAGTACAAATTCTCGAAAATTTGCATCAGTAATAGTACTTAGAGCTGAATTATACTTATATTTTGCATGATTGAGCATTTTCATGCATTAACTCAGTTTGTTTTCAAACTAGTAATTTGTGTTTTCTGCCTTCGGGCTGCAAATAAAAAATGGGAGGTAACAACAAAATCTAACGTAACTTTTAGAAAATTCATTTGTCGTTTTTAGACAATGCTATTTAATTTTTCAATTATTATTATTATTATATAGAAGTAACAAAATATAATATGCAACGTTCATTGCGCTGATGAAAATAACCTCTGCCTTGTCTAAACCTGGTCTCCTTCATCCGTGTTCTGTACCGTGTTAGTACTCATTGATTTTGTTGATCCATTTCGATGGTAAGGTAAATGGAGTAAGAGGTATGGGGGAATACCAATAAATAATGAATGTTTATTTACTCTCCATTTCGCTGACGACCAGATCGTTATAGCACAGGACGATTACGATCTGGAATTTATGATAAAAAGATTAGACAACGTATATAAAGAATGGGGCTTAAGCATTAATGTCCATAAAACTAAATATTTGGCAGTAAACTCAGAAGCACAATTTACTGTGATGATCAACGACGGGGAACAACTAAAACAAGTAGAGCGATACAAATATTTAGGATCCATAATAACAAAAGAAGGATTAGGGGTAGGAGAAACAAAGAGCAGAATGAAAGAAGCAGGAAGGTTATAGGGTGCCTAAATTCGATTTGGTGGGATAGCCATATCAAAACCAAGATACACACAGGAAAGTCGCTAGTAGAGTCGGTGCTGACGTACGGAGAAGTTTAGACACTAAACGCAGAAATAAACTATCTGAGAATCTGAAGAAGAGAACGTATTACTAATGAAGAAATTAGAGAACGAGTTAAGGCACGAGAAACCGTAGTAAACAGGATTGAGATAAGAAGAAAGAGAAGAAGACCACGAAGATCGTGGAATGAAGAAGTGCGACATGACGGAAATAAGCGGCTTAACGGAAGAAGGCGCTCTAGAGTCTAGACAGACTGGATTGGCGTGATGGTACCGGCAGACGGCAACAAGCTGTATAGATAATATATATTTCGAAGGTAATATATCTCTTTAACATTTTCGAAAAAGATTCCAAAACTTTTGTAAGAAACATGATCATGACGTTTTATTTGTTTCGAGTGTATTACTGATAAATGATAAATCCAAGTTTCATCTGTAGTTACACTTCGATTAACAAACCCAGCTATATTCTCCGTAAAGCGGAAGAAGATTACATTAGAATTTCTTTTGATGAGTTGTTGGCAAACGTGGCATACAACTTGCAGATAGCTTTTTTTTATATCGTATTCTTCAGTTAAGGTATGAGATGCATGTTCATATGAGATTGCTATAACATGAACAATTTCAAAAACCTGTAATTGGCGATCTCGCTAACCATATCAAGAATTTTTTCGATAATATTTGATGTTGCACTTTGTTTGGCGTCCACTACAAGAGTCGTCGTCCACGCTTACATGCTCATCTTTAAATATAAAACTATCAAACACAATCAAAAATGAAAGAGCAGACTTCCCATACAAATGATCTCCGTATTTTCGTGTTTCTTCGTCTTCTTCTCTGCAATAGACAAACAAGCTTTGTTTTGGCTTAGTTATTTGTTAATAGAGACTTCAAAACATGTAAATTTAAAAGTAATCACTAAGCAAGCATATAATTATAATGTAATTTAGGTGTGGCGGAACGTCCTTTATCCATTTGAAAACGCGACCCATTTAATCTATATTTCTGTGCGACTTGTCTATCTAGGACGTGAGATCTGTAATTTGTGGTCGCTTTCGTGTCATTTTATTCTATTCTGACAAATGAAGCGTCTGACCGTGTGTACGTTTCGCAACAAAACGGTAACACACTGACCTGATGACAAAATTCAACTGAACAAGCGACTAATTAAACAATCGTATGACACGTACTTTCATCTAACTGTTTAGCAACGCGTGCAGGGACTTGTTAGAAAACGTGGAAATAATTAAAAACAAAAGTGTTATGTCTTCCTGTTTTACCTCCGTTTCCGAGGTTAGTTTCACCGCAAAATTTAGTTTTGTGCAACTTTTGCTTTTTTTCCTGCATATTTCTTTGAAACTAGCTGCGTATCACTTTCCTTCATGCGTGGCAGGTTCGCGGTTAAATTTAGAAGCCGCAAATGCTTTTTCTTGCGCTCATTTTAATGCGATTTAGTTGGAAAGTTTGCTAAAGAAACCGAAAGAAACAAGACGAAGCTAAAATCGGAAGCGACGCTCCATGAAACCAATTTTTGGTAGTTTGGGTTGGTTGTTTTAAATGTTCGTGACACTGGACACAGTTCGCAGACCAGAAATTGTTAACTGATGAACGCCCAGTTTTGCTCTCATTTTGCAACAATATTGTGATGTAATAAGGGAAGCAAGTCATGCTGGTTAGTTTTCATTTTTAACTTTATGGCCGCTATTTTAAATATTAGCATTTTGAGATAACCTTATTTGCAAGCTAACGATGTTGGTGGTACAGAACTGGAACTCATACAAACATATATCCTATTCAAAAGAAAAAAATGCATGTATATTTTTGCCGTGTTTCAAGCTTATGTTATCTTAAGTTCCAAGTTTTTTTTGATGTTTATGGGTCGAAAACTACTAATAAATATACAGTGGGGGCTAACAATCTGGCTTTCTTTAGAATTGTTCACACCTACTAACACTAAAATGTAAATAAAATGCACAGTGATTGTATATTTTAATACTTCTTCTTCTGATTATAGGCTAATGGCCTGTTAATTACCTACAATGGTGAAGGTTCTAATAGTTCGATACTTCAACTTTCTAGCTTGCTATATCAGCTTTAAAAATAAACGTTTTAGAGCAAATAATACAAAATTTTGGTCGAGCAACACTAAATTTCGATTTATTTCATAATATTTGTTTTACGGAGATTCTAAATCTACGTGGCAATTAAAAATTAAATATAAGCTTTTACATGGGAAAACCATTATATTTGTTTTCCTGCCCCTCTCGGGCCTTAGGGTTGTCTACCTGAACGTTGTCAAGCTAATTGCAGCTAATGTAAAAGACAATATAATAATATACCACAAAATAAATTATTACAAAGCTTATTTTTGGTCACTTTAGTAAACCCTTAATGTTTTGAATTTACGACTTCTTTATGTTGCTCGACTGCAATTTCCAACAGTTAACTAATATTTTAATAATATAATTTGAACTAATAACTCAACAATACGAGCTAGTAAAATCTAAAAATTTGAACACTTGTCGGTCGGATTACTCAAAAAAAAAAAAGAAATGGATGCTCTCAGTTGCGTAGTGGAAACTTTCAATTATGAAACCAAAATTTCAAATTTATTAGTTTGAATTTCCATGGTATTACGTCGAAATTTCCATTTATTAAGATTACGGGATCATAATTGAAACTTCGTCATAATTACTAAAAATTTCTATAGGTTTACTTGATATTTCCAATTTAATAATTGGAAATCTCACTCTAATAACTCGAACAAATCGAAATCTTGGCTTTCTCTCTTCCCAACTTAGATATATTTCTAAAAAAATTATTTATATTATTACTATGCTAGTAAATTTTATTAATAAGATTATTTGGTATTTAAAGCAGGATGTTTTTAATAAGGTGCTTACAAGATTATAGCTTACAGTTGTTTTCTTCAAAACTACCATATGTTTTGATGCTATATTGTATGTATCAAATATTTAGAAATCCAGTAAAGTTCTTCCAGTTCTAAAATGAACAAACCCACTATAACGTACATGAGAATGAGATAAAAATGCAGATTATTTTCGTTATCGTTACATTGGAATAGTAGTAGTAAAATGAGAAATCAAAAATAAAATAAATTAGTAGTAGGAGTAACAATTCTTATTTATTTAAGAAATTTTACACACCCATAAAATCGCACAAGGTTGAGAAGTAATTTACATCTTTATTGTTGAAATAATTCAACCAATTAAAATAATTACAAATAAATAGGATTTGCAGATTATTTATAAAAAAGTTTTAATTAGTAAACGTCCAAATATTCATACATATTGAAATTCAAGGGCCAGCAAGGGGATGTTGCTTATTATAAGAGATAAAAAGTAGGTTAAATGGACGCAAAGTTTCTAAATTCAGTGATGACTAATAACCTGCCCCTACATTCGAAATGTCTCAGATGGTTCGTTTACAAATTGAAAATATGTATACCAAAAATCACGTTTTTGTACATTCTACTGCATCTCCTTTATTTATGATTGTTTTCGAAAACTGAAATACTTGTGAGAAGTATTCAAACGTACGAGTTTTATGAGGGGAATTCCAAATCTTTACAATCAGACTCCTTTGAGGGCATTCTTCTTTAACCTTGCAATTGTCACCCTCATCTGTCATGACAATTTGGATTGGACTGGTTTTTCACCTGAAAGATATAAATTTTCTTAAACACATTGTATGCAAATCATGATAAAAGGAATGATTTGAACAGAGGATGGCGATATAGTTTCCCTAGATGAAAAACATCACGATTCCAAAATATTCTATAGCACGAACGTGATCTATGTGCGACTCCAATTTCGCACACTAAGAAAATCACAGATAGTTGAACGTAGGTCTAGCAGAACAACATACTACAAATGGGTACATCGCTTGTGTTTAGAAAATGGTGCTTGCTAATCGTCGATTACAGGTAGTAGATTTTATAAATAGTTACAAAAACTGTAGTTGAAAGTGTCTGCAAGGTGGGTCCCCCCCCCCATCCTTTCTGTGTTCGATTAACTGGAATTTTCAATAAGATATCTTGCTCTGCTGCAGATCAATAAGAACAATTTTGTGCCCTATTGTAATAATTAAAGAAACGAGAATTCATCATTGGAAAAGGGAAACCGTACAGGAATCCATGGAATAGAAATACAGAATCTCCAGTACCCAAAACATTTCGTTGCAAACTATCTGCGGGCAGGATATAGGTGCGATTTTAAATAATTACTTGTAGCTAGAAGCCACAATCAGTGTTCAATATTTATCTAACTTGAAGTGGAAATAGCTTAAGAGACACGACGCAGTACCCTAACTGCTGGAGTTTCACTGCTTCATGACAACGCCTCCTCATGCAAATCAAAGTTGCAGCTGCCATCATTTGTGGTTCTTCCGGCCACCAACTCCATGTCCTTGACCTGACCCCTAGCTGTTTTTAGTCATTTGAAGAAATATATTTCTCGGGAATTTTGACGTAGAAACAGCAGTTAATGAGTATTTTCAATCTCACGGAAATTGATTTTTTGCAAGCTCAGTAATTGTAGCAATGTACAGCCTTTTCAAAAATTAGGATCGCCATTTGATCAGCAACCTCCGAGGGAGAAGCTGACACCAAGAAGAAGAAGTGACGAGTAGTAATTGAGATTGTGACGAGTAGTAATTGAGATTGCCTTGAAAAATAAAAAGTACAGTCGAATTTCCATATATCGAACTTCTATTTACTATTATTTTCTATTTAACGAATTTTTTTTTTCAAGCATCCTGGTGCTGAGAGCACTTTTAACGTTATTTTGTCCCCTTATATCGAACTTCGAATTTCTATTCAACGAATATTTTCGAGCTAAAAACAGTTTTGTAAATTCCAGTGTTACTACTAATGTCATTCTTAGAATTTGAAAGTTGCTTACCTGGCGTTAGCGGAGATTTTCCAACCCTTTGTTTACCCGGATATGCGGCGTTATCGCAAATTCCTGATATTCATTAACGAACAGACACAAAAACTTGAAGAGCAGTTTGAATTGTGTTCATTGCGTTCAATTGTGTATCGCTCGCTAAAATGGCAAAACGAAGCAGAAGTTGTTTTAAGTGTTTGTGAAAAATTAAAGTTGCTTGATGAAGTTGCCAAAGGTGGAAAAGAGAAGGAAATTGCAACTCGTTTTGGTATGCCAGCAAATACTCTTTCAACAATTTTAAAAAATCGTGAAAGTGTTACCAAGCAAAGCCAGGAACTCGATTCTAACAGAAGACGATTTAAATCCTGTATGTATGAAGACATCGATGAAGCAGTATTGAAGTGGGTGAAAATGAGACGCAACAAAAATTTGCCCGTTGCCGGACCATTAATTAAGGAAAAGGCACTGGAATACTCCATACTGCTGAATCAACCCAATTTTCAGGCAAGTGCAGGATGGTTGGACAAATTTAAAATAAACTGGAAAAGGTTAAAAACCGACCTTCATATTTCTGAACAAATCGAATTAGAGGATTATCTAGAAATCGATGAAAATGTTGTGGTTTCAGAGTATCCTAGCGACGAAGATATTATTGTCAGTGTTGCAAATAAAGAGGAAGAAGACGAAGATGTAGCGGCCGATAATACAACTTTTTCCATTGCTATGGATAATGAAGTATTAACGGCCTTTAAAACAATTCGACGGGGATTTCGGTGCAAGAAAAGGAATTTTTTCCAGTCAAAATTAGTGCGAAATATTCTCCCAACAAAAAACTATATTTAATTGCAGTATACAACAGAAAATAAGGGATTTCTTTCAATAAATGTAATACTGTATGTATATGTATGTACAGTATTTCTTGTTTTACGTTTTTTTTTTGACTATTAATGTACTTACTCATTTCTGCTGATGTACATGTACGAGGTAGGACAAATATGAAACGGGATTAGCACTATTGCGGACGCTATAAGAAACTGACTGTTTCCAAATCATATCCAAATTGTAGCTGGAACTTTCGTCTACACATAGGTGAAACGTCAGAAACTTGCGTGGTAGGCAGTGCATACGAATGAACATGTTAGTGCAGCTGTCACATGTGACACAAGTCAAACATGGAGCAGAGAGCGAACATTAAGTTTTGTTTCAAATTGGGGAAAACGGCTACGGAGACATTCGAGATGTTGAAAACTGTGTACGGCGATGAGGTCATATCCCGTACTCGCATTTTCGAGTGGTTTGCCAGATTTGGTGAAGGTCGGCAGGACCTTTACGATGATCAGAAGCCGGGTCGTCCGATCACAACGAGAAACCCCGTAACAATCGAAAAAGTCCGACAACTTGTGGCGGCTGATCGACGACTGACACTGAGAATGATGGAGCAGAAGCTGAGTATTAGACGTGAAACCATTAGAACCATTTTGGAGAAGGATTTGAAGAAAAGGAAGGTCTGTGATAAATTTGTCCCGCACAATTTGACCGCTGAGCAAAAAGCGCATCGAGTGGACACCTCCCGCGACTTCATTGCAACAGCCAACAGTGACCCAAATTTTCTGGATTCAATTGTTACTGGTGACGAGTCGTGGTGCTTCCAGTACAATCCAGAAAGCAAGAGACAAAGCATGGCAAAGCCTCTCCCAGGCCAAAGAAATTCCGTCTCCAAAAATCGAAACTGAAGACCATGCTGATCACTTTCTTCGACCGTCAAGGCATCATTCACAAAGAATTTGTGCCACCGGGTGTCACCGTCACTAGCCTGTACTACAAGGGTGTCATGACGCGTTTACTAAAACGCATTCGACGTGTGCGACCGCATTTGGTACTTCCGGCAAGTGGCACCTTTTACACGACAATGCCCCTGTGCATTCTGCCTTGATTGTGAAGACGTTTTTGGCGACAAGAAATGTCCCAGTCTTAGAACATCCTCCCTATTCGCCGGATCTGTCTCCAGCGGAGTTCACGCTGTTTCCTCAGCTGAAATTGACCCTCAAGGGAAGGCGCTTTGACGACGTGGAAGACATTCAACGGAATGTTACCGCCGAACTAAAAGCACTTCCTCGCGACAAGTTTAAGCAGGCTTTCCGCGACTTGTATCGTTGATGTCAACGGTGCGTAGAAGTCGAGGGAGATTACTTCGAAGGACGCTCGAGGTATTTTCACCTGTGGCTACCTCACATGCTTTGTATTTGATCAATCCCGTTATATTATTGTCCGACCTCGTATGTACTTATACAGGGTGTCTCAGAAAGAATGGGCCACCGTTTAGTCATAGATTCTTTAGGTAAAAATAAACCGATTAAACCTAATATACCTTAGGCAGAAAGTCCTTCCTTAAGAAGTTATAGGGCCTTACAGTTCAATTTTTTATTTTTTCTTTTTATTGTAATTTCCACAAATCTAAAGATATTTCTTTGAAATTTGGTATACCTACTTAT
>JABXWE010104342.1:0-17422 GCA_014611495.1 Limonius californicus | reverse complement strand
AGTCCTGTCTCGTAAATATGTTGGGTAACACTTGTTTTATAAAACCTATGATTTTTTAAATGAGCTACACTTTCTTTAAACCTAATCTCAAATTACTTTTAGTTTTCCCAATATATTTTCCAATACAGTGAGAACAATCAATTTCGTAAATCCCCGACTTTTCCAAAGCTTTCACTTTGGCTTTATGGTTTCCGAAAGCTGTTATTTGAACAAAATATAATTTTGGAATTGATTTGTTTGCATATTTTATAAGGGCCTGTGGTTAAGGGATGGAAAGAAGTTTTGATGAAATTTCTAGTAATTTCTTCAAAGTGGGAACTTTGTAGTCGTGGAATTACAAACATTGCATCTTATCTTACGTTTTTTTAACTAAATTATCAATGACGTCTGGAGAGAAACCACTGTAGGAAGCAATATTTATGATGTACCGATATCCAATCCGGTATCGATTTCAATTTAATAGAAAGGTAAGTAGTCTATCAACCAAAAAATTAAAGGCCGCCATTTTATGTTGAAAACAATGATTTGTGTACCCTTTAATAAGGACGATTGGCTCTTCTTAACAAAGGTTTGAAATTTACTTTGGAATAAAAAAATCCTCCAGTAGAGGAAATTATTGTTGGAATTAAAGGTACCATCAACAACAATGAACAATGAACCAACAAAAAAGTGCATGAGAATAGCTTGCAAAACACAGATTTCATATAATTTAAAAATTCATTCATTCATGAAACCAGATTCTGGTACTTTCAGTTTTTTCCACAGCTCCGCACAAGTGATAAAACAAAATGAAGTGGTAAGATGCCAATACTAATAAAAAAAAATTTTTCGCTATTATGTTATTGCGCTTGAATCAGGAACCGAAATAAAAAGTGTTTAAAAAATAGACCGATGGTGAATTTTGTTAAACTTGGCAGTTGTATAACCAACATGTATCGGTTTCGTAATGAAGATTCCTCGTTCTATTGACAACTGCCTGTCAAACGACACGAAAACAATTATTTTGAAAGGTAATACGGAAATATTTTTACGATACTCTTGCTTCTATTTTTGCAAAATGGTGTAAACACAAGGTACTAATCATCCAATATTTCTCTCACAACGGAAGCAATATTGCAGGTATTTTATTCACTACAAAACTGCTTTGAAGAATATCATGCCGAATTTCCCCCTGCATCCACTACAAACAACTTAAAAACATTCTAAATCCATATGTAAATCTGTCTCGTGAGACAGAAAGTTGCCAGAAAGAAAGGTAGTGAGCTGCTACTGAAAGATACTGCGAAAACTATGAACTTTGCGAAAACTGGTCCTAAAATCTCCGTTTGCGATGATTTTACCATATTTTGTACAATTTTTTATACTACTTTATACAGGGTGTTCGGAAAATCAATCTCATAATTTCAAGGGGTGAACCTAGATATGAAATGAAGTGAAAAAGTCCGAAACCAATTATAGCTTGGGCCCTTAGTTTCTTCATAAATTAGTATTTAAGTTAGTGCATCAAACTGTTTGACTGCGGGAATTTCATTTTTAGTATGATTTTTTTAAATCTAGGATGCGTAATAATAATTATCGTGTCTTTAATGACACTTTGATATAATGTTTGAGACCGAATTACATTATTACAAAAAACTGAACAATTTATAGTTGATCAGTTTCAAATCTTAACTTCATTTTAATTTTTTGCCAGCTGATGTTAATTATTTATGGACTGAATGTCACTGCCTGGTGCTATTTCGTATTTTCTTTTTAAATTAATTTTGCCTGGTTATTAGATTGTAGGGCTATAAATGGATTTCCAGCAGTTAAAAAATTTTGTGGCACCAACTCATTTGTGGAGAAACTACGGATCTAAACCAAAAATGGTTAATGGCTTTTTGACTACATTTGCACCCAGATTTGCCGCTGAACTTATGTGATCGACTTCCTTAACACTCTCTATACCAGGGGTGGCCAACAAGTCGATCGCGATCGACCGGTCGATCGCGAAGTCAATTTTGGTCGATCGCGAAGCCAACCTGGCAAGAGCCGTCGGGTTACGAGTGAAACAAATTAAATCAAGATTTTCAAGTTTTTACGTTATTTGTGTTTTCTGTTCTAAATTTTTTTTTCAACTCTAGATAGGTGAAGTCCACTAAGTCGTATCATTATTGAATTATTTGAATGACTTGACATTTCTTCACAAATTTTTTGTGTGCTTTAATGAGAGGTAAACACTACTTTGTAGCCCATATCTAAATTTTATAACTTTCAAAACGGCGGCTAGGCGCCATCTTGAACTATTTTTTTAAATGGAAATGGGGGTCGAGTAACACCTCATTTGAAAGATATTTTAATTTTGCGTCTGATCCTCGAGTTTCATAAAAAATATTCATCCAGAAAAAAAATGACAGATGATTGAAAATAACAAGTTTATGGAAAAAAGAAGGCACCCGGAAAATTTTGCGATTAGGGGTCCGGATATGTTGTTAGCCTCGTCAAAGACAACAACTTTCCCTTATGCCACTTTTCCGTAGCTCGTACCGTTCGGCCGCCAGGGGCGTCCAAAGTCGAAATACGAATTGACGTCCAGCACGTGTCCACGTCATCGCAGCGGGTAGGTCGCGATCCGAATCTGTTCGTATAAGTACGGCGCATCGACAGCCGGTTCTAGCATCCCTGAAGAGGGCGCGCGGGACGCCGGCTAAATTTTTATGCCGATTTTTACGTCATTTTTCGACGTTTCGGCGTCCCGATAATTCTTTAGTTAGAGACATGCAAACAATCTTCCCGTTAATGTTCGGGTAATAAAATAAATTCTAATCTAATCTGTATTTACCTGTAGCTAATTGGAATTAATAAATATTTTTAATAATTACTCATGTTGTTTTAATTCCCCTGGACATGAGTTTTTTGGTCCGTTAAATATATATACCTAAACATAGTATGTATATCACAGCTCCCCCCACTTAGACTACGCCTATGACAACAAGTCGATCGCGACACATTTTTAAGATATAAAGTAGATCTTATGTACACAAAAGTTGGCCACCCCTGGTCTATAGCTCTCTGAAAGTGATGCTCGCGAAGACAGTTACTCGCTATTTGTTTGCTCGACAATCAACATCCTCGCAATCCCATAAGTACCATTGCTTCCATGCAGAGGAACACTTGTGTTTCTTTGTATCTTTGTTTGTAAAATAATTTATCATATCTTTTGCTTTAGGTATAATGAAAACCTTTATTTTTATTTTCAGACAGCGGTATAGCGAGAATATTAAGTTCTTTAACAATTTATCAAGCTGAGTAAGCTTCCGGAAAACGTTTGGAACGGGAAGCGGGACGTTAGATATGTGTTTTGGTACAACTTTCTTTAAAAAAAGCTAATCCGCATATTTGAAACCGAAATGCTCTGACTTATCTTGTGATTTGTAGCTAAACTGTTTAAAAATTAAGACTAATACGATAAATATTAGCCTACATAAATTCAAATACGGAGAAGGCCATAATGAAGTACCCGATTTAAAGTGGGTATGTCTAAGTTTCATTATGGTTTTAATTATGATTCATTATGTATCGTACACTATAAGAACGTGCACAAATTGTAACTTTGTTCATTAAAATCGACGAGTTTATTATTTCGACACAGCGAAAATTTTTCCGAAATCATCCACGTCGCCCGACTCCAACTGGAGTTTTTGTACCTGTCCGATACTTTTTTGAGGACGATGAAAACATTGCTGTTAGTTAACGGTGGGCGCTGTAGAGCGATGCTGGAGAAGTTTTTATCACCTCAATTAGATGAATTAGGACTGGAGCATATTGTGGTTGCAACACGACGGTGCGACGGCGTACACTTGCAGACAGACAATAGCCATTTTGAGAAACATGTTCCTGGAATGTTTAATTTCTCGAATTGGTGATTTAACATTGCGCCCCAGATCACCATATCTCATAGTTCCTGATTTTGTTGTGGTGTTACCGCAAAGAAAACAGTTTACCCCAATAACCAGACCCTGCAACAACTGAAAGGCAACATCCGTCGAGAAATAGAAAACCTAACGGCAGATGTTTTAACTTCAATTCGGTAAAATTCCTTAAAATGGCTCGATCATGAATTGCAGTTAGAGGGGGCTATTTGACCAACATAATCTTTGATTGCTATTAGATATACAGCGTAAGCTCTAAATAATTGTCCAAACTAACCTTTTTTGTTCTTATTTTAATATATTACAAATGGTAGCTACTTAAAACGGAGTCCTTATGGGCCTCCCTGCACAACAACAGGCAACCCTGGTTTGACTATCAATATTCCTTAGAGGAATTGAAAGATTTTGAGGGTTACCAATAGCATATACCAACTGCCTACGTGTAATATTTTATTTTATGATAAAATTGCTTGTCGAGCAACTGGCCCGCGAGCAATTAGCGTGGTGAGCAAATAGTTGTCGAGCGTAGAGACCCGCGAGCAAACGGCAGGCGAGAAAACGGTGGCGAGCAAATTGACGCGAGCAAATAGGCAGACATCCAATATAAGATGTGGTGAAAAAGAAGAAGAAGAAGAAACAGTTACATCCAAATTAATTTAAATCGAATTTAAAAACCATAATGAAACTTAAAAGAACTAAGTTGATTTTATTTTCCTGGTAAATACTGCTCCACAGAGACAGTATGTTTTTGTGATAAATGGACTTTGTAGTTTCCGTTAGTACTTGATACTTGGGAGTGTCCTATAGACTTATATAGATATAGAAACTAAGTGGATGTGGTCTTAAAACAATTTTATCTTGTTGTCATAGCAGATGAACCTCTAATTATGTGATGCATTTGGAATATATGGTACTACGTGATAAAATACATGCACATATTGTGTAGTTTCCGTCTTAATTAATTGGTGCTATTGTTGATGCATTAGCCACAATATTTGCCTTGCAAGTCATCGGAAGCGATGCTTGTTGAAATTGTAGCATGATAACCATGTATGTAGCAGCCGCTCCAATACTCTGAAAATATGGTATAGTTTGAACAAATAAAATTTAAAAATTATCTTATCTACCGTGAAAAGTAAAGTTGCATCTAAAATTAGTATTCCCCATATTGTAAATCTTACCCTTCGATGCATAAGTTGGTTTGAAAAAGCCATCAGCTGTAATTTGATAGATATACATACGAATGGTTAATTTAATGAAAACTCACATTCTTTTGTATTTCTATTCCACATGGTGCGATAAGAAGTTTGTGAACTGCAGCACCTGTTGCTCTTGCCTGCAATCGTAAATAGCTTTCCTTTACTTTTAAATGGCATTTAATAATGTTTATTTACCTCTCTCGCTGCCAAGTGGCAAGATATAGTAACGTGAAGCACTTCACTAGCTTTTAAAGTTGACCATAAAAGCCAGCAAGTTGCAGATAGTGGTTTCGTATTGAACTAAAAAATACTGGTATAGTTTTGATGTGATACAAACTTTAACTATATTAATTTAATAATAATACTGCCCAATGCAAAATAGCTACTTTCCAATTCCGTTACTAAATTAGTATTATGTTCATCTTATTTTACATTATTTCTACTTGATGGAAATGTAGCAAGAAGGTCTGAACCAATATTAGAAACCTTCACAAGTCGGTGTTCTTATTTCAACACAGACCTTTTTGGATTGAAACATGTCGCTTTTGAAATCAAATTGTAGATTTTTAGAAGATTGTTTATTATTAGAAGAATATATTTGGAGCTTATCGTGCAAAACAAAAATTTTCTTTACTATAGATCATAGTCCTTTGAGACTTTTCCTTTTTTTTTGTGATCTTTGTTGTATCAGTTTATTATCGCGTTTAAGAGAGTAAAATGTAAAGTTGATTTTATAGGTTATTGTAAGAGACATTGCTATGTTCATATTAAAGTTGGTGCCCGGTTACGTTGAACACGTGATTAATGATGTTTAGCGATATATATTAAAGAAGTGGTTGATTGTAAAAAAACTAAAAAATACAGTACAAGGTATAATTTATTGTCCCTAGAAAAAGTCTATGACGTGAAGCAAATAGCGTAAGTGTTAAAATTGTAAGTCAGTAATTTTCGGGGTTCTATTTCTTGACCAACAATTGAACTTAAAAGAAAGAGGTCAATGACTCTTTTGTTACTAAGTTGTTTTTTAACAAACTGGGCTTTTTAAGCTATTTTTAAGTTTACACAACCACTGTAAGTAGTATTATTATAATTTGAATACCGCGTCAACGTGATTTTGAGTCTTTTAGAGCAAATTATGGCATTTACTACGGTTTAGTATCTACAGATTAAGTAGTTTACGTATAATTGCCACATTTATGTCTTAGTTATCATTGTGTTCCAAGTAAAACTATTAATTAATAATTTCCTATCGAAAACCAATTAATTTTTCTCAAACATAATAGCGACCTCTTTTACGGAATTCGATAGGCAATGTTATCTACCTATAGTTGGTTATATATTCTCACCAACTACTATAGTCTATTTTTATTAAATTTACTAAAATGAAGCCATAGAAGGTATACACTGTCGCATTAGCAAGGTTTGGATTACAGTTTTTCCATTATATCTTTTCGTTACTTCCGCCCACGTAGTTCCTCTAGTATTATATTTAAAGCGATACAACAAGCTGCATGGGAAACTACCCCCACATACATAAAAAAGAGAAATCCGGATGCTGTCCTGAATATATTAGGAAAAAATTAATGAAAAAAGGAAGCTGAGCAAACGCTGGCAACCCACACGAGCCGCTATCGATAAAACAAACCTCAACCGAGCTACGAGACAACTAGAGAAACTGATCGACGAACAAAAAAACCAAGGGATCAAAAACTTCCTGGAGAAACCCTCAGCAACTGAATCTACCGACTATTCCTTGTGGAAAGTAACTAAAAAAATCAGAAATCTTCAAAGAACAAACCACCTATCAGAAGAACTAACGGAAACTGGGCCAGAAATGAACAAGAGAAAGCAAATACATTTGCAGAAGATCTTAGGAATATATTCCAACCCTTCTCAAGGGAGATATCGCTAGAAGAGGAAACTCCTATCCCGCAACTACTAGAAGCCCCATATTAAATGGGCACTCCTATCACTAGCTTCAAAATATCTGAAGTAAAAGACGTTATAACCACCAACCTCAATCCTAACAAAACCCCAGGCTACGATTTGGTAATGGGCAAAATCCTAAAAGAACTTCCACAAGGCTACAGAAAAAAGCATACCTACTTATTCAATGCGGTAATAAGAACCGGACACTTCCCATTCCAGTGGAAGGTTGCGCTGATTATAATGATCCAGAAACCTGGCAAAGACTCATCTGAGGTAACATCTTATCGTCCCGTCAGCCTGCTACCTATAATACCAAAAGTGTTCGAGAAAGTATTCTTAAAAAAACTAAACCCTATCATTGAAGAAAGAAGCCTGATTTCAATTTGTATTTCGTCAACAACATGTGGCAATCTAGCAGGTGCACCGTGTAGCCAGAAATATAAAAGATGATCTAGAAGCCAATAGGTATTGCTCCGCAGTTTTCCTCGACATATCACAGGCCTTCGATAAAGTGTGGCACGAAGGCCTGAACTACAAGATGAAGTTAAACCTACCGCATCCATATTGTAAAGTGCTCAAATCCTACCTAACAGGACTTCCTAGCAAAACATGGTTATGTACACACCTCCTTGGTTCTAATTAGGTCAGGGGTTCCACAAGGTAGTGTCTTTGGGTCTATCCTCTACGTAATATACTACAGCCGATCTACCAACTACCACTAATCCTCAAATCGCTACCTTTGCAGATGACACTGCCGCAATGTTATCATACCAGGATCCCAATACAGCATCCCGTTTCCTACAAAACCAGCTCAAGAAGAACAAGAGTTGGTTAAAAAATTGGCGCATTAAAGTGAACAGTACGAAGTCTACACACATCACCTTCACCCTTCGCAGATGGATTTGCCCAACTATGTACCTGTGTAACATTCCACATCCATAAAAGGATGAGGTGAAATATCTCCGCATCCACCTGGACAAACGGCTAAACTGGTCAAAACACATATGGAATAAACGACTCCAGCTAGGCCTCAACTACCGCAAGATGTATTGGTTGATGGGTAGCAACTCTCACTTGACGTTGGACAACAAACTTCTCTATAAGGCGATAGTAAAACCCACTTGGGCATACGGTATCCAAATCTGGAGTTCTACTAGAGGCACAAATATCTTGAAACTGGAAAGATTTCAGTCCAAAACATTAAGGGCGATCTGTAATGCACCGTGGTAGGTACCAAACCATGTTATCTATCGGGATCTTCAAATAAAAACTGTCAAAGAGGAAATCGACACCCTGAGTGTAAGCTACCAGGACCCAGAGATCACACGAACACTTTGCCCAAGGACCTACTCATCGCTCCCAGAGTGAAGAGACTCAAGCGACACGACCCTAGTCTAAATCTTCCACAAAGAACTTGAGTATTATTATTAAGTAATCCAATAAAATCCATGCGGTCATAAATCTCACCTAATGTGTAATACACTCAAGGAGATTGCCATGGGCAAGTCCCTACTATGTCAATTAATCACTGTCAACACTGTTACTTATTGTCTATGTACTTAGATATTTTGTAATCAGATCATGGATGTTAAAAAAATGTATTGTATTTCGTGCAAGTTAAAAAGATCAAATTCCACAGCTAAACGACGAAACTTTGTCTACTTTTTTATGCTTGTGATATGATTCACTTAGTATAAAAAATTGTTTATAAAAAGATTTTCTAGATATAACAGAAAGATCACAGATATCTTGTTGTATCTTGTTTGTTTACTATTTGTTTAACATCCAAGATACGAGTGAGAATCATTTGTTTATAATTTAAAAATTAGCATATTTACATACATACCATCCAGTAAGTGTAGAAAAGCGAGAAAAGCAAAGTACCATACTGGAAAATTAGCACTACTATTGCTGGTAGTGTATAATTTCGATTGACTACCTTTGCGATGTCACACAATTCATCATGCATTTGCATTAAAATTCTAATTTTCTCCGACATTATCGAAAGTTTCAGTTCGTTATCTTTGGTTCCAAAAGTACCTGAAATTGATAAATGTATACAGGAATTTCAAAAAATTTGTACATTATATGGGCTAGCTAAGTTTGTCCCCTTAAAAGTGGTTGACGCAACGTAAATCACTTTTCCTTTAATTTAATGAAATTGATCGATGTTGCCTACGTATGAGAATACCAAGTCGAGCTGTCTATTTATTTAGAGTTTTATTAAGATAATTTCAAATAACGAGAAAACAGATTTGTTGCTTATTTTTGGTACCTGCAATTTATGTATTAGGTACGACAAAACTAGAAGGCCACCGCCCAAAAAATATGTAGACGTCTTGAAATTTATTTAACAAACAAAGGTAAATTTGCTAATTTCAGAAGATGTAGGACCAGAACGATTGCGGACGTGGGAAATGAACTAGCAATGTTAGAGGCAGTGAAATGCGAATCATCATGTAAGTCAAAGAGATCTAAGCACAAATGCAGATATTAGTAGAACTTCAGTTAGAAGAACTGTGAAAGCAAATTTATTCCATTCCTATCTTTGGTGTACGAATTGCATGAACATGATCCTAGAAGAAGTTTACAATTTTGTAATTTCTTTTAGAATCACGTTCTTTTGGATTTATCTTATTAAAAATTGTGTATTGCTTACCGATGAGCCAAAATTGTTAAACAATGATTAAGGCAATAGGCATATCTCGCACTATTACGCACACGAGAATCCGCACGGGATATGGGTTAACCATTTTCGAAGAGTTATTGTGTAAATATTTGGTGTAAAGTAGTAGGTAACTAAGTTATTCGACCACACTTCTTCTATGAAAATTGAAGTGGACCACGTTGCGTGGATTTCCTACACAACATATTACCCACAACATGATGAGCGTTCTGCTCATTACCATAGGATTCTTAGGAATTACTTAAGTAGTGTTCCTACTAGGAGCAAATTGATTGGAAGAGAAACGGTGCATCGAAGGCCACTAAGTGGCTGCATCACTCCACTAGGATTTTTCTTTCGGGTACAATTAACTAAATAGTATAGCGAATTTTCCTATTAAATGAGCATGAATTACAAAATAGAATCATCGAGGCGTGTAAATTCATAACTTATGACACGCTTGATAGAATCTGAGGCTCGTTTTTAAACGAATTAGATAATGTATGGAAGTGGATGGAGGCAATTTTGAACATTTCCTGAATTAAATAAAACTGCTATTTATATTTTGTTGTTTTTCACTTGTTTAGTTTCTACTATAGTACGGCTATACTAATGGATACTTTTCTTGTTAAGTAAGAGATCAACCTGACAGAAAGTAACTACGCTCTATTTCTGTACTATAAATAATACAATCATATCAGATGCTGTGATACATGCATGTGTCAACCACTTTTAAGGGAGTCCACCCTGTATACATATAAGAAAATTTAAAAGGAGTTCTCACGTGGAATTGATGCTATTTTTGCGTCATAGTACTTATTAGATGTTTGGTATCTAAGGTTTCGCACTTGTTCATTCAACATTTTAAAGCGTTCGTATATCAATAGAACGGTGTGTGCAAATTGACTTTCAAAAGTGTTCACAATAAATGCCGGAGCTACAAACACAATCCATGTTGTGGTAGAGAAAGATCGAAATTTCTCTTTGCGAATGTTTTGGTATTGCATTGTAGTATTGAAACATATAAGGAAATAGGCAGAGAACAGTGTTACAAGTTGATACATAATCGCTTTCCTATATTTTAAATTCTGACCAAATTTTTCTAGTATTTGGTCAATCTTGTAAATTCTTTCCAGAGTTGTTTTAATTGATTGCGTTTTTAAGAAGCCATAAATGTAAATAATGATTACATATATAATTCCTCCCATAAATACAAAGGCAATTCCTATATTGGAAACTTTGTTCTGGTCATAGTATTTGTTAGACATCACACTGTTTTTGGCGTCACTGATGGTTTTGATAACCAAAACTGTAAAAACAGTCACACATCCGACATTTATTGAATAAAGAAATCTGTTTGTATACAGTAAACGTTCATTTCCATAATTCTTTATGAAAATAGGGTTTAATCCCAGCAGCATGGATGCAATAACGGTTGGAGATATGCTGTCGTAGAAATATTTAGCCTGTTTCATCGTAACCAATTTGAAGAAAATATAGTTAAAGAAATGTTTGTAGGCACTAGTTTTAGATACTAGAATATGTTGGTTACTGAAGGGATTTTTATTTGTCATTTCCTTTATTACATAGATCTTGCATTAAATAAATTGGCGATGAAGCATGATCAGTTCGTATTACATAAATCATGCATTAAATAAATTTGTGTTGACGTAGGTAGGAGAAGTTATGGGTAATAATATATAGGTACTAGATTATGCAATGACTTAAAGAGAGGAAACGGTTTGATTGTATGGTGTTGTCATGACTAAATAAAATAAATTGTATCATGTAAGAGTATAAAATGTTGTACTCTTTATGTTAATGATAAACTGCTGTTTTTCTGTAATACACAAAATATAAATAAGTTTATACAATACAAGCATATTTTTTGCTAGATTCCTTTAATTAACACTTTTTAAAATGTATTGATAAGATTGAAGATACATTTTTATAAATAATTATTTTATGTATGATTAACTTTGGTTGTTAGAAATATTTTCAATTTTTTTTATCACTAAGCATTATACAGTAGTGGGCCTAAGCCTTACTGTGCAGATTAATAACAATCTTGTACTGCAACCCACCATATACAATTTCCCAATCCGACTTTCTACTGTGGGATCTGAATGCTGCAAACCTTCAATGAAATTTCTGTCTTTGGGATTCGAAGTTAAACTGTAGGTCACCCGTGTTTCTACTTTAGCAGTGAGGAGAAACACGTGACAGAGAAGAGGCCGATACTCTCCACCAAGAAAAGAGAGATGCAGGGGCATTTGACAACCTGACAATCTTTGGTGAAAGAATTCAGGTTAGCCCGGAGGTCAACTATCTGGGCATCACCCTGGATGCAAAACTGAACTGGAATATACATCTGAATAACATCACAAACAAAGCGAAAATTGCCCTTATGATGAGCAGGCGCATGTTTGCTAAAACATGGGGGCTGAAACCAAAGATGGTCCAATGGTGCTACACTGCGGTAGTTAGACCCATGATAGTTTATGGCACCCTAGTGTGGTGGCCTAAAGTTAAGCAAAAAACAAGCATCACAAAACTAACCAGGATACATACTGGCCTGTTTGTGTATATGTGGAGTCATGAATAGTACTCCAACTGTATCTATGAAAGCCCTTCTGGCACTAATCCTTTTATATATATATATATATATATATATAAGGGGACGCCTGGATTGGAGCACATAGAATGAAATCCACCGGCAACTGGCACACCAACCTGGAATTATGTGGACACAAACGAATAAATGAAGTGGTAGGAAGTAAGCCCATTCTTCAAATGGGCACCGATTATATTCTTCCAGAATATTCCTTTGACAAACCATTCACTGTGAGATACAATCGCAATGACTGGGCCCAAGGAACTTCACCTCAGCTGTCAAGGGAGCGAGTGTGGGACACAGACGGCTCCTGTACAGCAGCAGGCACAGGGGCCAGAATATATGGCCAAAGGAGAACATTAGTGTACCCATGGGAAACAAGGCCGCAGTCTTTCAAGCTGAAATCTGTGCAGTAATGCAGGACAATACAAAACGCGGGTATAGCCAACAACGCGTAAGCATCTTATCTAATTCCAAATTAACGAGGGAATGTCTATACCTCCTGACATCCTTGTGTGAGAAGAACGTTGTTCAGCTCATATGGGTGCCAGGGCACAGACGGGTAGAGGGAAACGAAAGAGCAGATACCCTCGCGAACACCGCTGCATCCACCCCTTTTATACGTCCAGAACCCCAAACAAAGCATCCGAACAGCAGTAAAAATGTGGACCATTACACAACACACTTCTCGCTGGGAGGCAGTACAGGGACAAAAGCTGGGGAAGGAAATAATTGGAACGCCTTCTCGCAGACTAACAACTGACGTCCTCCATCTAGGACGAATTCAGATTAGACGGTTGGTAGGACTTATAACAGGGCACTGCCACTTGCGAAAACACCTTCACAAAATCGGTGTATACAGAGGAGAGACACTGTAGACCATGTGAAGAAGAGGAGGAAACAGCCTCACACATACTCTTCGACTGTCGAGCACTTTACCGCAAGAGACAGCAACTATTTGGGGGAACACTTCGTGAAACAACCTTCACACATGAAAATCGCGTAGTTCCATAAATAAAATTATTTGATTTTGAGCTTCTCCAAAATACGGACACACTGTATATTATAAATACTTTATTATAATGTAAGTAATATATCAAATGATTATTTTGGTGAAAGCATTCATATTGAGTCTGTTATACTGAAGTAACTCATTTTATTACTTAAAGTACAGTTTATTAGGTCAGCATGGTTTCATTATATTTAATGTTAAGAGGATTAGGCTATACAGATTGCTCCTTTTAAAATGATTAGCCTAAACTCCAAGAGGTATCATATAGATAGCGTAATATTGAAATATAAATGATGGAAACATAACCATGGAAAATGTATAAAAAGATTAGCAAAAAAACAGCAACTAAAAATAGCATATTATTAAAACAGAAATTGTAAGTGATGAAATATCGTGAGTTTAATTTTAAAATAATGTTCCTGAATAGAGTTCGAAAAATAATCGCCATCTAATTTTTTCCGGGGTGTTTGAAGCGCCTTTTCTGTGGTAAAAATGTAAATGGGATAACTTTAACTGAATTGTGCCCTATTGAAGGCCAAAAGTAATTTTAATATAAATTAGCTCCTTTTTGGCGATTAATAGTACATTTTAAGGTATAAATTACACAAAATGAAGGTTTTTCATATAACTTTTCTGAAGAATTTCCGAAAAATATAAGTATCTGTGATGTAACTACAATCGTAAAAATTGATGAATACGATTTTGATAGATATGTTTTGTATAACTTTTTATATAAAATATTATATTTTATAATTACGTTTGCTTACCGTCCGTCTAATTACTACTGATTTAATTAAACACACCGTTAACGGACATTTAAACTGTTCATGGGGCGGTTCCCGCAATTTTTCCTATATGTAGAACAAAATCGTTCAAGGAAGCTCCGGACCAAGAAAATTATTAATGGTTTTGCGGAAGCAACACAAGAAATAATTACTTTAGACAGTAATAATAATTTGTTAATTGTTTCTTGTCTACTTCGTTGAAATTCATATTTATATTTTAATAATAATAATAGTCTCAATTACAACAGGTTTTATTTATTTTTTTGTGCTTTATACGTTTTAATAATAATAATATATCATTTTTAATGTGTTGTTGTAATTTGTTTTATTACAATACAAAATACTATTTTTAAGCAAATGCTCGACTTTTTCTTCCGCGCTATGGGCTACACGTTCTAAGTTACACCACTGATTTATTAATATTTTCGTGTTACTACAAATAGCTGTCACAGTCAGTAATTTCGCAGTAAAATATAATATTTGGTTTTACTTAGTATGTTTATGGATCAAAAGTGCACTTGACTATCAAAATTTTATTAACAAAGAAATCGTATTTTTCTTATACCTAATCTGTAACGGAAATATTTATTTTTTTAATTAAGACCTGGCTGTTTTGATCCGGAAGGGTCTGAGGCAATCTGATGTACAATAAGACACGCATTTATTGTGCAGGGTGTTGAGCTTATTTGTACTGGTCTGATACAAATAGTTACACATGAATTTGTGTTTTCTGTAGCGTATGCGTTCAGGGTTCGCGTCTGTTATTGGAGGTTTGCGAAGTAAAGAGTTGAGACAGGTGGAAGGGATATTGCATTAATATATCCATATGGCTTCAGTAGCAATACATCAGGAAGATATATGAAAACTATACTACAAATTACTTAATTTAATACACACTAGCTTGATACATTAATAAAATCATTTCTACCAGACACATACAATAGAGTGTCAGATACATCTGAATATATTAATGAATTGATGTAAAAAACAAACTTGGAGTCCTATATCTCCATAACGGTGCCGAAAAATATCACTGGGTAATTTAGGTCTTAAATAACCTCAGCTATACGTAGTTAGTTTTTCGCGCATGTTTAGAATCGACCTGAATATTATTATGAATACTTTTAAAAATCGTTGTTAACATGGTAAAGTACAGGTTCAGTTTTAAATTTTTTGTACCATTTCATTAAATCAGAAATAGTCTTTTGGGCATTTTGTAAAGTATATTTTATAATTTACTTTAAATTAAGCAGGATATGTGATCCATAGAAATACAAAGGGTGGCTTGTTTACTGAGTAGAAAAGATGTTGGACCTAATGGAGATCCCTAGGGGATTCTGTAATCCATGGTGTTTGACTAGAGATTTCTTTTCTTAGTGGTGTTAAGACATAAACATTCAACTATGTACTATATTACATTCATATTCTTATTTTGAGTTTGCCCTAGCTTGTGCACGTTTTTTTTAATAAGTTGTTTTGTTTTTCAGATTTATTCCAACTCATTCTTGCGAGGAGTGGAATTGTCGTTTCACATGGCTTTGGCTTATGCCGATAAAGACTTACAGGAACGTGCGAAACGTGTTATTCCAATAAAGAAGCTTGAAGTAGCTGCTCAAAACAGATTACGTACTCTTCAAGAACAAGTAAAGAAAGGTAAATTGTTGAAATGTATTTTGCTATTTAATATTGTATTATGTATGTATTTAGTAGAAGACAAAACAAAATAACGTATGCTTTTACTTTGAGAAAAGCAAATTGAAATGACTTTTTCTGTTCAAAGGAAACTGTGATGATCCAAACGTGTCGCTTCAAGATATGCTTATTCTGGAATTGCTGGCTTGGTTTAAAAACGATTTTTTTACTTGGGTAGACAGTCCTGACTGTGTGTATTGTGGAGGAAAAACTAATTTTTCGCATATGAGTAGTGATCCCTTACTAAAAATTCATACTGAGAGAGTAGAAGTACGTACATATTGCTAAGGCATTTTAATATAAGCTTTATAATCAGGTATTTGTTCAATTTTGGGAACAAAAATAGAAGTCTTATTGACACAACCAAATACAAAAATTTGTTACTGTGAAGATGATTAGTCATAGCAGTACATACAGTTACAAAAGTCTGGATATCCCGCTTTTAAACAATCACAACTTACAGGGGTTATTGTTTTAAAAGAAGTGACTGGATTTAGATAGGCAATTAACTGTTTGACATACATAAACTACCCAAAAATTGATAGGGATATTGCAGTTTAAGACACTTAAAGGCAACACTAATTGCATTTATAATAAACTACCAAAACAACAAGATGTAACGTCATGTTAGTAATGAACATGAAAATTACAACAAACGTACGTTTGAAGAAGAAATTTAACAATATTATAATAAACATCGTTGTTGTCTCCTTTCCCTTAACTTAAATTTATTACATTCTAATATCGCGTGGCACCTCTTCTGGCAGTAATAACTACTCTACACGTTGCTGGCATACTCTCAATGGAATTATCAATATTTTCAATTATTTTCTCATCTTGAAGCATCTCTTAACACAATCCGAGCACGATGCGGCCTTACGTTGTCGTCAAGAAAAACAAAATATTCCTGTCTAACAGCATTGCGACGGTTCAGAACATGGTTCGCAATGATTTCTTGGGCATGACGTTGGCCCGTTAGTGTAACGTAAAAGATATGGAGGTCAGTAAACTATCCTAAAGAAATTAGAACCCATACCATCAGATCACCACCAAAGGCAACAACTGGTTGGGTATACTGAGGTAAGATACGATGTCCGGCACTACGATATACTCTTTGACGAAGTCTACCATTGCTGAGACAATATTTGGACTCGTCCGAAAACAGTATATCCCACGGTGTCACTTCTTGAAGCCTACGTCTTGGCCATTCTACCCGGTGTCTTCATTGAGCCACAGTTCTTGCAGGACATGTCAGGGTGCGGTATGAGGTAAGTCCTACCTCAAACAATCGATTTCTCACAATTTGATCGCGGACATATTTCCTGTGGCATTCTGGAGCACTTGCTGTAGATGTAGAATAGTTGAAAATGGGTGCATTCTTGCCATAATTACCAGAAATCCATTTTCACGAGGTGTTGTGATGCGAAAAGATCCACTTCCAGGCCTTCCTGCAGTCGTACCTGTTTCTCTAAGGCGCGAAAGGGCACGTGAAATTACGCTCTGCGTGGTTGCTAACATATCAGCAATGTCGATCTGGCGATACCAACCGCTAAATTTCGTTTTTGTATTGTTAAATGGTTTCGCTGCGTAGTTGTTTACTTTTAAGAACACAAAT
>JABXWE010104340.1:0-22064 GCA_014611495.1 Limonius californicus | reverse complement strand
TTTAAGTCTATAAAAGTAACGTGTACCTCTTGATCTCTACTCTTTTTCTTCTCTATTAGTTGTTGCATAATAAATAAATTATCCATACATGAACGCCCTGGTGTAAATCCACTTTGATCTTCACTTATAAAGTGGCCAACTGCGATTCTCCGTCTTTTTTGGATTAGTTTTCCCCACACTCTGCTCAACACACTGGTTACGCTTAGCCCCCTATAACAGGCAGGGTCTTTTCTGTTACCTTTTTTAAAGAGCGGTGAGATAACACTAATTTTCCATTCGTTTGGCGTTTTTCGTTGTGTTAAACACAAATTGAACAGGTGTGTAAGTCGCAACAATAGTTTGTCTCCGCCGTGCTTAATTAGCTCCGCCGGTATATTTCCCGGACCCGGGGATCTTCCATTTTTTAGTTCTTTTATATTTGCCTTTAATTCTTCTACAGTTATCGGTTCCATTTTGTCATCATTTTGTATCTCACCTTCATCCATCATAAATTCCTCTCTTTTCTCTACTAAGAGGGATTCGTAATATTCCTTCCACTTATTAATACTAATTAATGTTAGGAGTTTATCCGTGTTACCTGTTTTCATATTTTTTAAAGCGCTTCTGCAGCACTTTTATGAATAGCTCTTTTAGCATTCTCATGTTCTTCTTCTATTGATTGTATTTAAATTCCCCAAACAAATCTATGTGGCCAGTGGCGTCGGAATTTACACGAATAACACAATATATATAATTACTTTTTACAATTAACAGTAAAAAAACAAACGACGACTGAAGGTTGCTTTTTGTCGCATTAAAAAAAAAGGTTTAATCCCTTGAATTTTGAAAGTTAAACGCGTAAAAGGTTTTTTTCGCAACACAAAAACTAGTTCTTTTACCTTGGCTTTCGGTGAATGGGGTAGAAAGAGGCAGGCACAATTGTTAGGTGTTCTTGTGTTCTTAAGAAGCCGGAAAAATCCACGGGCACGCCCCTGAAGACTGGATACAATGGAGTCAACGTTACGGGCCGAAACTTCAATGCGTTAGTCGCAACAGCGTCACTACCGGAGGGACAGGAAATGGGCTGGATATTAATCCGCCATCGGCGATCGGCAATTTCACAATAAATTGCCTTTCCAGAGATAAAATTCCAGCGTGTTTCTTTAAATCCGACACTTGTCGATGGTTCTGTTCACCCCACAGTGAAAACAGCGTTACGAAACTCACGCGATGGACACCCATCGAAAACCCAAGCCGCCCCTGCATTACTTGATTACAGCGCTTATCGTGCACGACGGAGCCGAAGGAGATGTTAAGTCCGACTGCCGAGGAAAGGCAACGCGATTACACTACATTGCGAAATATGATGAAATAATTCTGAAACGATTAGACACGTAAATTCGCAGAAAGCGTCCAGGGTCCGGCGAAGATAAAACATTAATCATTTCAATTTCAGCCTACAAAGGGAACATTCAAAGGCTTTGCAAAATTGGCCTCTTATAACTCAGCCTTAAAAAAAAATATATAACAATTGACTTAAGAATTGCAATTAGGATAGAATTTTGATTCTTATGAAGGGGCAATTAAAATACGACTTTAATTCCGATGTAGTGGCACAATCAAATGAACATAACAAGAGGGGCCAAACGAGCTTTTTCGTCAACCCGCAACAGGATAGGTGGAAAAAGGCCTGCAGCTTAGCTCAGAGGAAAAGGGGGGGGTTTCACGGAAATCGCTTACGGGAGGAAATCTTCCTGGTTATGTACTATAACGGTTACTATCCGCTTATAATAGAACCGCCACAACAGGTAGCTCATTAGCCAGGGTTCGTAGCTATTATTGTAACAATCTAAACATATGTAAAATAATTATACATTTATTTCCTATAAAATATAATGCTAAATAAACGATTTAAAAATATTTCAAACAAAAATTAAATATGCTTCGAACTGTACAATTTAAATAAAATAGAATTCTGGTGTTATTTGATTTCAACGGATGGTCAACCTGGATGGGCGGTGCGTAGTGAATCGCCTCGTTGTCACTGCGTAGGCTGGAAAAATGGTTGACAGTGACGAACTGCGTAATTCTAGATTTAACAGAATAAAAATTATTATTATAATGGTTGAAACTCTGTGGCTGTTTAACTTGTGGAATTCGCATCTAATGGTCGGCTGGAGCTTGTTTTCACCTATGAAAACTAAAATGCAAACGGTACGTAATTTATTACAATTTTAAGAGGTCAAACACCTTCTGACCCAATTTTAAATGATTATCCACTGAAAATGTAAGTTCCCCTTTGGAAATCGGGTTCCTCGGCTGGAGGCACACCACCTAAATTTTAGAATAAATTATTTACAGCTTTATGGTCGGCGGGATACCTAATCTAGGGAATAAAATAATTTTTTTTAATGAGCTGGTTTTGAAAGTAATTATTTTGGGGCTCGGGATGTGATCGGATTCGGAAAGGGTAAGTACGTGAGGTACAACCTCACGTCTTAAGTGTCTGGATTCTGAAAGAATGCGTACGTGAGGTACAACCTCTCACTTTGGGGCTCGGGATGGGATCGGATTCAGAGAGAATAAGTACGTGAGGTACAACCTCCCGTCTTAAATGTCTGGATTCTGAAAGAATGAGTAGGTGAGGTACAACCTCAAGCTTTGGGCTCGGGATGTGATCGGATTCGGAGAGAATAAGTACGTGAGGTAAAACCTCCAGTCTTAAATGTCTGGATTTGGAAATAATACGTGAGGCACCTCACGTTTTATGCTTAGGAAAGCTCAGGAAATTCAGGAAAGTTGCCAGGAAGGCCCTCTCAGGAGGATTCTTGGAAAGTTGCCAGGAAGATTCTCTCAGGAGAATTAATTCATATTCGCTGCTTTTATACTGGTTGTCCCTGCTCGGTGGCCTCCGGTCTGTGTTTGTAGACGTGGGGGAACGCACTCGGTTCATGACTCGACGCGCCACCAGCGCGTTGGCCGTGAAATACCCTACACACAATTTTTATAAATAAAATTTTGCGAGTTGTAGGCGTGGAACTCCGTTACGATACAGAGTACGTCAAAATTAGTGGGCGCCACCTTCCAAATACAGCTGATTGCAGGTTCGTGTGGAAGGCCGAGGAGCCAGCAGCTTACGGGAATCGAACTCACCTTTATTGTGCCTCCCTCCTGTTTATAAAGCTTACAAAATTCGTACACACACAAATACAAAATAATAAAAGATGTAATAAATTTTAAAACACATATAATTTACCTTTTGAGAGTAACTGACGGTACAAAAAAATATGACAGCAAGTAGTAATATTTTACTCAGTACAACAATTGGTCAAAAGGAACGTTCGATTAAGGGGGAGCTCGCCGCCCATGGCTTCGGTATTTAAAATATATCAACAAATCTACGTGGCCAGTGTCGTCTGAATTTACAAGAAAAATAGAAAATGTGATCTCTTTTTACAATTAACAGAAAACAAAATAATGATAAACGACGACTGAGGGTCGCCTCTTGTCGCATTACAAAAAAGATTCAATCACTTAGAATTTTGCAAGTTAACGCGTACAAGGTTTTTGTTCACAACACAAAAGAAACTAATTCCTTTACCTTGAGTTTCGGTGAAGGTAGTAGAAAGAGAGGCCAGCACAATTTGTACAGTCTGGGGGTATTTTCACGTCCGAGAAAAAGGTAGGCGACGTTCCTCGGGAGACTTTGGGACGAAATAATTGCTGGTACGCTCCTGGGGATTAGCTTACTTCCGAAGGGGGTTCAGCGGTTAAAACAACAGCACAACTTCCACGGGTTTTTACATCGCTTTTATCCGATTAAGATCGAAAGGACAATTACACTTAATCGTCCATGCACTAATGCACTCTGCTAATTCTTAAGTAAATCCGACTTGGCCGAGATTCTATTTACCCAAACAATACGTTACGATAAAAACTCAGTTTAGCAGAAGAGCCGCGAAGAAAACCCGGTCTTCGATAATTCCGTCCGTCAGGGCCCAAAGATTAGTGCCTACTTTATTTCTTTACGGCCCCCGTAGATGGACATGGGCGACCGGAGTCAGCGAAGGTGTAAAATCGACTGAAGAGCATTCCACCAAAAGATTACACCACAAGGAGGAATATGATGCAACAATTCTGGAAGGAATAACATGTGCGACTTCTGAGAGTAAACATTTCCGAGAATTGTTTTTAAACGGAAAATCTAGCCTGCAATGGGAACTTTTCAAAGGCTTTGCTAAATTGGCCCCTCATAACTCAATCTTAAAAGAAAAATAACGAAAACTGTAATCGACATAAGAAGATGGCAATTAAAATAGAATTTCAATTCCTATAAAGCGGCAATTAAAGTATAACTCTAATCCAGACAGAGTTACACGATTTAAATTAACATAACGTGCTTTCTGTGGTATAGCAAAGAAGGTTGAAGTTTTTTTGGGGTAAAATGCCGGTGTTACAGATCATCTTCTTAGAGTGCTTTATCTCTTACGAGACGTAGCGATCTTCTCTCCTATGCCTGTGTTGCGCGTTTTTAGAGTGTCACATACATAGAGGACCTATAGTTTAACGTGGGCGCCGAACCACGGGAAGTGTAAAAACTTCTACTCCAGAGAAGATTTTACTAGGCAGAATACCTCGCTGGTTTGCCATTGCCTTGCGAGGGAGAACGGCCGTTAAAAATCCGATGTTCCGTTGTCGGGAATTGAATCCAGGACCTTCAGCGTAGAAGTCTAACGCGCTAACCTCTAACCCACGGCCGCCTCAGTGTTACAGATGTGCTCGAATAATCTGACAATTATATCTAGAAATTGAGTGAAGTCGCTTAGCAGTTTATAGATTTCTGTACATATGTTGTCAGGCCCAGGTTTTAGTATTGGAGGGCCACTGTATGCCTCAAAGTTGTCGATTTCAGCACGCGTTTTATCAAAATGTTGTTTTATATATTTTCTCCATAAATCTATTTTCTTGTCGGTTTCGGAGGGTATGTTTTCATCGGGATCAATCAGTGTTGTTATTTTTTGTTTCCTTTTAGTTGTCACTTCTTTTATTTTCTTGTGCATGTTCGTAGTGTCATGTTTTCTTTTGAGACCTTCTATTTCTCTGCATTTATTACTAATCCAGTCTTCCTTAGCTTTCCCTATTTCTTGTTTAATTTTCTTATCGAGTTTCTAGCATTTCCTTGTGTCTCTGTTTTCACTCAGTCTTCCTTCATTCATTAGCTTCAGAATTTTCTTAGTCATCCAGTCTTTATGTTTTTTTGTATTCTTTGTGTAAGGAGATCTCCAAGTATATAACCTTCTGGGGGGTTATTTAAACCATGTATTTGTTATTGCAAGATCGTTTTCTTTACAGAACTGAACAAAGCGGGCTCCTTTTTTGTTGTTTTCCTCTAATCCAAAGTTACCGACTATGTCGGAGTCTCTACCTCTTATATCTTTGGAATTAAGATCCCCATGATGACACTTGCATTGGCATTGACACTTGAATGATATTTGTGTCAAAAAGTGTTTTTTTTTAAGAAAGCTAAGAAAGGTACAAAGTCTTTTACGTAAAGGTTTGAGATGCTTCGATACAATAAACCCGATCCAATTCCAGTGATTTAGTTCATTGTTGCCCGAATAGTATGCAATATGTTCTTGTATTAGGTAGGTATCTCAGTTAGGTATTTGTTTTTCAGCAAGTCTTGGATTATATTGTGTACTTTGTCACTGCTGAACATTCCATATACAGATTTGTAGTTCATTTTTAGTTCATTTCTTATTATATTTAGTTTATTAATACTTTCCACTTCCGGGTAGGTCGTGCATTCGTTCTGTCTTTGTTAGAGGGATTTCGTGGGATGATGACCGAGGCCGAGGCCCTGTAGAATCGTGGTAGTTCTCCCCTGCCGGATCTTGGTTTCCGATGTCCTTGATCTGTAAGGGTTTTTGTTTGTCTTCTTGTATTCATGATAATTTCACTAGGGATACTCAAGGAGCCTTTACTGCAATGGTTTCCCGTGGCCTTCTGCATTCTGATGCCGTTGACCATCCTGGTTCCTCCGCCTTTTGGGGCAATTTCTCTGCCCAAGGACAACAGAGTGCCTTAACCTCAACCTGCTCCTCCGCCCTCTGTATCGAGACCGTTGGCAATTTGAGGAGGACCACGGTACTGCTTGGTCGGGATGTGCTTATTTACCATGGGAGTACTTGCTTCTTTCGCAGTTAACTTCTGTATGTAGAGGTCGTTCACTATCTGCCATCTGTGACCCCGCTGGTAGCCTGCAGCTTAGCCTCAGCAGACGGAACATCTGGAATAGTAAACCACTTTCCCAATAAAGAATAGCTTTCTTTGGGCTTCTGTAGAATATCATATTCTGGTGTGGTTGTTTAATTCTGCCGTAGCAGACAAGGAACGGCGGGGAAAATCAAGCAGCAATTTATCGAAGTCGAAGCTCACAACCTCTAAAATGTAGACAATAGTTCCCCATGCTAAATATTGTCAGTAGTTGCGTTAAGTTCTTCGACCTTCCCTGGGGTTTGTTTAGATTTATCTTACCTTCTTCAAATTTTATCAAGATTTTAGCAGTAGTTCTTCCAATCCTGCTAGGATTTCCACATGACTTTTCAGAAATTGTCTTCCGGCTTCTCTTTTATTGGGCTTATCCTTGAATTCCTCAACTTTCCACCGCTTTTCACTAAACTCCTGTATAATAGATTTCTATTTAAGTTTACCCTGCCCCATTCATTTCTGGGATACATTTTACTTTCGTCGGGATTTTCTTTTGACTAGTATTATGCACCGGACTTCCTACTGATTTCTCTTAAACTTCTGTAACTGCCTCAGTCTGATTTCCTAACGAGTCGACTAACTTTCGAATAATATCCTACCTCATCAGTATTTCCCTCGATTTACAACTTCATTACTGAACAACTGCTCACAATCTAAGATTTTTCTATTAAATTTCGTTTATAAGGAGACATATAATATAGGCATGTGAAGTAAACTTTGTAAACCTTAAATTTGCCTCGGGTATTTAAACATTTGCTGTATGTAAAAGCAATTAACGAAAGTTTGGTCACACAAAAATTGATGAATAAAAGTATGTGTAGCAAACCAAAGATTGGATTGATTTGGGGCTAGAGACTATGTATTTTGTAAGCGTTAAGGGAAATCTGCAAACCAAGCCGTGTTTATGGTGAAAGCGTCCTTGTAAGCAACGGAGATGAAACTAAGTAACGGGGATAAAAAATATTTTAAAATCGAGGAAACGCACCAACCCGTTCCATTTATATGGAAATAATAAATAAATCATCTTGTTTTATCAACTCTTTGGTAATAATGTTCGAAAATGTGTGTGCCTCTGTTTTAAAAAGACATAAATTTTACTTCAGGCCTCCTCTGCGGAATAAAATAATGCAATTTGGGAATTTATTAGCCTGGATATCTTTTGTAGAGGTATTTTAGGCTAAATAATGGTGGTACTGTTTGAATATTTATGTGTCTTTGAGCTTGCTTTTCAAACCTGTTTTCCTACTCAAATTTATTTGCAATGCTTCAGACAGAACCATAAATAAAATAAACTTACCAAAACAGTATTTTGGTGTAGAACTTTGTGGCTTTTATTTTTTAATTGAAACGACCTAAACAAAAGCTGGTTTTATCGCAAACTCTTAAATCTCCCAGCAAAGACGTTTAAATGAACATTAAATCTCTATAAGCCGTAATATGAATCTGTCGCTTAATTTTCCTCAAGTTCCAAGTACCGCGACGTTTATGTTCCATCCCGTCTCTCCTCATTAAACCCAATTAAGAACAAGAAAGACGTCGCGGATGACACACTGAAAATTGCATCGGGACGATGTAAATCCCAACGAGCTTGATTGTGGATTCTTTAGAAGCAATCTTAGTTTAATTTGGTAATAAGTGCGAGATCTCATCTGTGTCGCTGTCTTTGTTTCGGTTGTAATTTAAAATGCCGGCGCATTGTCGACTTTATCAATGTCAGCTAACACCCAGATTAATTTTGTTAACGTGAATCCTAAATGTCGAATACATTTGCTGTATTTAAAACTGCTTTAATTAGACTTTATTAATTGCTTCTTTTAATTTCTAGGTAACTACGTAATTATAATACAAGTGGTATACATTCCAAGGATACTCGTAAGGAATTAGAAACCTACATCCATGTTTGAAGGTAAGAATTTTGTTTGTTGTTTTCGATTATTAAGTGGGACGTTTCTAGCCCGAACGGGCTGTGGAAATTTTTACGAACTAACAGTAATAAATATCTCAAAACTACCGATACGGTCCCAAAATCGGTTATATCTAATCATCCAGGCTAAATTCTCGGGAGCTCGAGATTTGAGTGCTTCAGACATTTATGCGGCACTCATAAAGTAAACATACAAACGGCCAACCTCTATTTAGCACACACCAGCAAAGTATGGAATACACAAGCAAAAATATATTACTGTATTAACATTGCAATTTCTAGTGGTTCACCTTTGAACCGTCTCCGGTAGTTCTCGTTCGGGGTAGGGTGCCCTTGACAGGGCCGTCTTTAGTAGATCGTGACTGATGTACCTAAGCTGTAACGGGCACCTGCCAACCGAATATCATCACCGGGCAATAAGTTTCCCATGTCAATGGGATCACAAAGCGACTTCCGCAAGTCGCTGTAGGTGCCACACAAGGGAAAGAGTGAGAGACAGGCTCTCTACGGGCCACTCTGCAAAGTGCAATGCAGAGATCATCGGCTGCCGTCTCGGTTAACTAAGTCGAGGTCAAGTCGAATGATCACGCCGGAGCACCGACCCGCCAAGTATTAAGCAGCTTAAAACGGAATCCTAGTAGGCTACTGCCACCCCTTAGTAATAAATAACGCAGTAATTGCAACATCCTGGCGGGCTACTTGTTACGGTCCAAAAAAGACTCACGTTGCGGCGCCAAATTTGTTACGGGCCGATTCTCGCTACGAGAATTATGGGACAGAGAAAACCGCACGTTGGCGTGCTAAGAAATTTTCGGTACGGCCAAACGCGCTTTTCTTGGACCCGCAAACAAAAAAAGATGGTAAAGGCCAGCGGCTTGCTCAGAGGAGTAGGGGGAGGTTCGCTGAAATTGCTTATAGAGAAAATGCTTAAAGTTGTGTACAGGGCGAGTCAAAATAAGTGGGCGCCACCTTTCAAGTCCAGCTGATTAGGGAGGCCCTCGTGAAAGGTCGACAGCCAGCAGCTACGGGAATCGAACTCACCTTTTTTTGTGCTTTTTCCTAAATCTTAAAGCTTGCAAAATCCTTACACAAGTACTTTAAAACACAGTAATAAAAGACATGCGGAATTTTAGCACACATATAATGAACTGTCAAAAATGGCACAGAATATATAAAAATATATAGCAATGAGAGGCAACTTTATAACGTAGAACACAAACAGTAACAATTTCGAACGTTCGCATACAACTCTACGCCGCTGGTCACGCTACATTTAATGACTTCAATAACTGCGTTTCCCGGGGGCGTAGGGTTCACAGAAATAGTTTAACATTAATATCTTTTTCTTCCGCTGAATACAGTTAACAAAAAGGGCCGTGTCTGAGGGTCGATACAAAACAAGGTCCATAAGTTTGAATTTTGCAAGATTCTTGAAACGTTTTTGGCTTCCCAAAACACAAAACGGCAAGTTTTTCTTTACCTTGTATTGAAGACGGCTAGCGCCAGGATCAAGGTGTAGAACCCCGGTGGAAGACAGGGAATGGGGTCGACAACGTCCTTCAGGACCGCTTGGAGCAAAAGAATGGGTGTCCCGCTCCGGGCAATTGTTGATTTTGACGAGGTTGGAAACAAGGCGTACACTTGCGCCCACAATGCTGGCACGGGATTCCTTCTAATCCGATAAAAATCGAGACGCACAAGCAACTGCACTGTGCACTAACAAGGCGACAATCTGCTGTTTCGTAATTATCCGACTTTCTAGTCGATTCTTTACTTTTGCCTGAAGTAAATATTCGGTACAGTAACGTGAATGAACAGCAGGAAACGCCGCGGTTGAAGGAAAACCCGATGCTCGTAAGTCCAACTCGGTCAGGGGATCAGAGTCTACTCGCAATACATTGCGTAAATACAGTTGCCAATTGATGGAGATTTTGGACAACTGGAGCCCACACAGGTCTAAACTGGACTTACTCAAAAATGCAACGGGACTTTACTTCTCCCAAATGATATGGCACAACATTACGAAATCTTCTGGAATGTTCTAGAAAGAAATTTGTTTGTGACGCTCTGAGTTCCAGGAAACGTTCGAGGTCAACGTGGAAGAAAACAAGAGCTTGCAATTTTAACACACAGAAACTATTAACACATCTTGCTTCGAAAGGCAAAACAAAATACCGAAAATAGTAACCCAAAATAAGAATTCAGTTAAAACAGCGATATTCATTCCTACGAAGCGGCAAATAAATTACGGAAGCAATAAAGTGTAGCGGCAAATTTAAAAATCACATAACATACTCTCACTCCTTAGGTCTTTTAGCGAACTCCTAAGCACGTGTTATCGTGTATATAACGACAATTACCAACAGTACTACATCATCCAAAGTAAAATGATTATATACAGCTTTACCTACTCCAGCACACACCAAGAGCTCATCTACACCATCTTACAGGTAGCTAACACTAAGGTATACACCACTTCAGTACATTTAACTACTAAGCAACACATATATACTCACTTATACCGAATGCGTAAACTGAAAACCCGCCTGAGAAGCCACGTTCAGATTGACTGACTGACTGCTCTAATTTTCCTAAATTTTACCTTAAGACACCGTTCTGGGATGGCTCCCGGTTCCAGGAAAGGCAATAAATATAATTCATTAGACATTTTCTCCATAATTAGCTTCCAAATGGATACAAGAAAATGTAAACTAAACTAAGACATTTGTACTAAATGGCATATAATCAAAAATAACCGAAATATTTCGTATACTTTCCCGTAATTCCAGTAATAATCTCTCTACATCATATTCGGAAAAAAATTTCGTAAGAAGTAGTGGTAACGCAGGCTTTGAGACAAGCTTTGATAAAAAATTGTAAGCTATTTTGTACGACGATACCGACTTTTATAAGGTCATCAAAATTTTAAACCTTTGAAGTCCTTGTAAAATATACATTTTTAAATTAATATATTTTCCAGTTACGCTCACTGGAAATGAAACGAAAACTATCATGTCGTGTAGAATATATCGAAGTGCTGTTTGAAATTTTATATACTTATATTATCTGTTGTAGTTAGTAGTTTTTAATACGTTTTTCAAGCAACAGCTTTTTGTAAATACTGGCAATAGTTATACCTAGCTGATAAAATGTTTGTAATCATAAAATATACAGCTTAAAGCATAACAAATTACATGTTAATGACATATTACTGTTATTTATTTTGTACCTACGCAAATATGATTACACTCAAAATTCCAACTGATTTGAGACGACCAGCTGATTCTTTCAAAATAAATTAAAATACTCATTTCGTTTTTAACGGAATAAAAATAAAATAATTTTATGGTTTGATGATTTATCAATCATCGTCATTCGTTGTTGTTACCAGGAAAGTTATTTGTAGAATATAAATATAACATTAATTTACGTATATAGACCTTCTATATGATATATATATTTACAACAGGCTCTAATGAAGATAACTTAACTAATTTCTAAATTTAGTAAAGCTATTTTAAGCTACCATGTGCAAAAATAGATTCTTTAACCACATATAGGTCAAATACTTAATGATTTAGTAGGTTTCGATGATAAGTTGGCATCGTGAAGCTGTGTAACTTGAATTCTAGGTTCTCGATTGGGTTGCATTTGTTCAAAGTCATGTTCATACAGGTGGAGAGGAAACTATTGTAGTTTCTAAATATTTGTTAAATTTTGGTCAATTTATGCTTAGCCCTGATTAACTGATTTTGTGTGAGTCGCGTTCATCTAAGAAAATTGAGTTTTGTTTGAGGGAATAGTTGTGAGTTGCTTTTTTACCAGCAAGCTGAACACAAGCTCTCATGCAGCTCCGACAAGTGTCTATTTGGTGTTTGTAATTAAGTGTTATAGAAATAAAATAAAAGTGTGAATGTTCGCGTACATATTTGAAGTGTTTCTTTGTATTTACAACCGAGATTTTGCAAATATCTCAGAAAAACATTCGAATTTCGTTGCATTTGGAAGATAGCGCCCATCGTTCCTCGAAAGTTTGCCGATCGTCATTCTGTTGCGTGTTGATAAACAAAATTGGTTTGACAACAAAGCAAAATTGTATCAATCTTCGATTATGATTCCCGATCTACAAGACTAAGAAGATTTGAATACAAATATTTATCATCATATAAAATTGAAATAAATAAATGAAATAAGTTAAAAAAATTCTCATAAAAAAGTTTACTATATCTTAAATCCTAATGAAAAGTATACTTCTTTACTGACAACAGAAGGAGTTTAGTATATTAAATAGGCTTAAAATAAACTATGTGTTAATTCCGTTTCTCTTTCACTTGTCTCGACAATCCCGCTTTAATAGGAACCAGAGCTCTGATACTTCAGAATCAAAACAACGTCTCTGGTAGAAACACCGGCATAACGAATACTTTATTGCAATCACAAAATTGTTTATTACTGTTATCAATTCAGCATGCGTAAAAAGTATGTATCTAATGCTCTACATACTTCAATTCGTTGTTAATAAAACTGTAAGAATTACTTAAACAATTGGAAATAATAATTTACATTACAAAACCTCATTTTAAACGCCTCAAAACACAAACTCACAGAGCCAAGTTGATTCTAGAGATATTCAATCCATACATTACTACCCAATAACAAATATAATCAAAGATTAGCGGCCTATAGAAATAAATTGAGATTTAATTTATTGCAAAACTACTGATTGAAGAGTAATTTCGGATAGGAATATTGTTCTATAACACGTTCATCACTGAAACTACATCCAAGTGAAATTCTGAGCGTTCGATTTAAAACAAATCAATTAGAGTAACGCAGAACGGCAGCAATAAACAGAATGAAATAATATACTTAAAAAATTGCTGATGAACAGGCCAATACGAAAATGCAACAATATAACGTGTTGTATAACGAAAGGAGAGAAACAACGGAGGAAGAGACATTAAAACAATGCGTAGTAGGGTCCAATAAAAAATGAAACAGGAATGCAATTAAATAAAACATTCAGGTTTTCCATGATTCCCGATATCGTAACATGTTTCACATTTTCATGCAGATTACAAATAACTGGATAGGGTCTTACATTGAGTAATAAATATTTAAATGATTGAAGTAGTATCTTCGGGGTTAAACCCGCCGGTGTTTAATTGATTGCTGCTGACGTTTCGCTAACCATTGCAGGTAGCATAATCAGAGCTTTGATAATGCTACTTGCTATTACAACACCGCAAGCAAATCTCTAAACCGGTTGTCAACTGCAGGACCTTAATGCCAAAAAGCTACTCTGGAATTTCAATCGTTTGGATTCGACGTTAAACTGTAGGTCTCCCGTGCTTCTACCTTAGCGATGAGGAGAAACACGTGGCAGAGAAGAGGTTCATAACAAGCAGTGGAAAGCGAAACACTGGTGACAAATTAATATTCATAACAACTTTCTTTCAAAGTAAATTTTTTTAAATATATTTGTTACAAGATCAGCAACATTTGTGTTATAAGTGGTAGTGTTGAATTTATTATAAGCAACTAATTATAATAACATTTGAGATATTTTTGGTACCTCTGATTCTAATGAAACTGCAAGACAGCGTTCACAGTTTGATTAAGTCTAACAATGTTATTTTAGGAGCAGCGCCTTGATGACCTGGCTATACTCGTAAGAGGGAAATTTCCACACGTTATCTGTGAGGTAACTCAGAGTGCCCTCAGAATCGTGGAAAGATGGTGTACAAGGCACGGACTGTCGGTAAACCCCGACAAGACCGAACTTGTTCTATTCACAAAGAAAAGGAAGATAGATGGCTTTATAGACCCTCTACTCTTCGGAATTCCTCTAAGGGCCGTCGGGAAAGTTAAGTATCTGGGAGTAATCCTGGATGCCAAACTGACCTGGAAGGAGCACTCAGAAAGACAAATACAAAAAGCAACTGCCTCCTTTTGGATGTGTAGACGTACCTTTGGAAACACGTGGGGTCTTAAACCGAATGTCACCATGTGGATGTACACTGCGGTGGTAAGACTCCTTATTACATACGCCGCGCTGGTATGGTGGCCGCGGGTCACCCTAGCAAGCGCAAAGAAATGCTTCGGCCACCTCCAACGGCTGGTCTGCCTAGGAGTGACGGGAGCAATGCGAACAGCACCCACAACGGCCTTGGAAGCCCTTCTCGGACTCGTGCCCCTTCATCTTATGATTGAGGCTGAGGCTAGAAGGGCGGCCTATAGGCTCAAGTGTGGGGGGCAGTGGACAAAGGTAGAGGGAACGCTGGGGCATTCGCGGGTCCTGTCAACTATGACAGAGGCTCACGATACCCTCGGCATGAGGAGTGACCGAATGGTACCCTTCTTCTCCTTCAACATACCATATAAAACAGTCATCCCTTCTAGAGAGGACTGGGATACCCAAGGCCATAACCTCCTCACTCCTAAGGGCCTTGTCTGGTTCACAGACGGCTCTAGGACGGAGGCTGGCGTAGGGGCGGGCGTCTACGGCGAATCGCCTAGAGTGAGGCGTTCGTTCTCACTGGGCAGGTACGCCACAGTATTCCAGGCCGAGACGTATGCCATCCTGGCCTGTGCTTATGAAAACCTAGACAGAGGTTTTACCAACAAACATATTTACATCTGCTCGGACAGCCAGGCCGCTCTCTTAGCGCTGAACTCCTTCAGGGTGTCTTCGGAGCTGGTATCTGAATGCCGAGCGGCGCTGACGAGACTCTGCACGCAGAACTCGGTAAAGTTGCTGTGGTTACCAGGTCACAGCAACATCGACGGTAACGAAGAGGCGGATCAGTTGGCTAGGCAGGGCTCCAATGGGGACCCGCCTGGACCTGAGTCAGTTTTGGGATACCATATTGCAACGTAAGGCTGGTAACGAAGAAATGGGTCTGGACCCGGTTCCTTCGTGAATGGTCTTTACAGCAGGGACCTAGGCAAGCTAAACTCTTTGTTGGAGAGATATCGCTGTCGACGGCAAAAGAACTTCTAAAATTCAGTAAGAAGCAAATTAGAATCGTAACAGGACTCCTAACGGGGCACTGTCACCTCAATAAACATCTGCACAGAATCGGCATCGTAAATGACCCGATCTGCAGACTTTGCGGGGAAGATGAAGAATCTTCCCAGCACATACTATGCCAGTGCGTCAGACTCATGACCCTGCGACACAAACACTTCGGTGCAGCGTTCCTGGAACCGGAGGATATAAGGCTCATCCCTATAGGCCACGTGCTAGCCTTTGCGACTGGCACCGGCCTATTCCAAGATGAGAATTAAACGGCGGTATGCATAATGGGCCTAAGGCCTGAGTGCAGCGGGGCCAACCCGCACCGCAGGAAGAAGAAAAAGAAGAGCGCCTTGTGGATGTACGACCATTAGATGATGCACATACACATTTAGTTTCGCAATACTTCGTCCATAAAAATACTAACTTATTACCGTGAGTACAAAAAGTAATTATATAAGGGTTGGCCATGGAAAATAAAAGTAATGTCAACAGCAAGCTTTAAAATTCATTAACTGTCATCACTGTTGTTATTGTCATAAGTTTATATTGAAAATTCAATTAAGTTACAATTATAATGGTTTTTACAATAGAACACAAAACATTTATGATTGAATCATATTTTCGAAAAGGTGTTCGAGAGAACGGCGAATGGATTTACAGTACGGTGCCATGTTTAGAGGAATTTCGGTAACAATTTCTAGATAGTGCTGTCCTCGAAGGAGATTTTTACAGCGCACTTAGAAGATGTGTTGATGTACACACATGATCAAAATTATTGCATATCTGTGAATCGCCACGAATTAAACTTTTTAATGAGATTGTGTGCTGTAATCGGAATCGACTTTATTAGTATCGACTAGATTAATCGAAAACGGCTCATCTGTGTTAAATAGAGTGGGTTTTTTAAAGAGTTTTTATTCCAAAGACTAATACAAAATTCAACTAAAAACAGGAACACAACAATAAACGCTAATTTTAATACATTAGTAGTCGGTATTTCCTCCTCGGGCACGAAGACACGCATTTATGCGGTTTTCCATACTTTCAATGAGATGGTCAATGTTTCTTTGAGGAATAGCGTCCCACTCTTCCCAAGCAGCAATTTTCAATTCTCTTAAAGTTAAAGGAGGATTATTTCGATTTCTAATACGGGCTTTTAACATGTCCCAAGCATGTTCAATAGTGTTCATGTCGGGAGAATTTGCTGCCCACCACAACCTTGTGATACCCTGTTCTTGAAGGTATTGCTCAACGGCAAGAGTACGATGGGGCGTCGCATTGTCATCCATAAATACAAAATCTTCGCCCACTCTACCTAGAAATGGACGTACCACAGGAGCAAGAATCTCTCTAATGTAAAGGTTTCCTGTCATTGTCCCTTCAATGGCCACCAGTGGCGTACGAGCACCGCGCATTATACCGGCCCAAAACATTACGCTACCACCTTGGAATGGAAGACGAGACTGGGCTGTGGACAAGCGTGCTTGCCTTCCTGGACCTCTCCAAACTCGTATACGTTTTGAATCACTTAGCAAGCCAATTCTGGTTTCATCAGAAAACATTACCATATTCCAATTTGGTGCCCTTGCTGTCATTTCTTGGGCCCAACGCAAACGAGTGGTTCTGTGTTGACGAGTCAATCTAGGCACATAGAGAGGCCTACGAAGATGCAAATTGTTGGATTTCAGACGCCTGTGGATTGTGTGCCTGGAAATATTTATGCCTTCCATTCTTCGGAATTCTCGTTGCAGAGCACTACATGACAATGTGCAATTTCTTCGAGCTATTAGAGTTAACTGGCGGTCTTGTCTAGGCGTAGTGACTTTCTTTCTACCCTTTCCTGGCCTATCTTTAACGTCATCAGTCTCCCTGAATTTTCTAAAAATTCTGGAGACATCACTCTGTGATACTTCTACAGTTTCCGCAACTTCTCTTTGTGTCAGCCCATTCTGCAAGAGGGTCACTATTCTCACTCTGTTGAAGTGTAATCGTGTTTCGTACCATTATGTTAATTATGCAGCGAAAAAAATCACAAAATTAACTTATTTACTAAGTTGATTGCTTTGTCAATTTTAGTTGCTTAGTAAACATTCGTGTCTTTTGTTTTATATTTTGGATATCTTGTTGTAATAAACTTTTAAATACCCAACCTATTCATTTATGGGATAAATTAATGAAAAAACATGGTTCATTGCCTGCAAATGCGATATGCAATAATTTTGATGTACATATTATTGCACGTGCTTCTGCTGAGCACTAAAATAGAAGCATGGAGTAGCTACAATTTAAGGCCAAATCTAAATACAATACAGAATACCAGGGAAACTTTAAGGGGTTTAGTTCCCATGCCGGTTTCCAAAGCCGGATTGGAGAATTGTGTAGGGTGGTTGCAGCACTTCATATACGATATAGTGTATGTGTCTCGGTTTTGAACCTAGACGTTTGATCAAAAAGTGAGTGCAGTGCACATTACTCTATCTACTTTCACTGAGCATTCATTTACTATGTACCCTTGTAATAAAAAAAATTATATTGATCAAAGTTCAATCGCGATATGTGGGATTCCCCTGTATATCGACCGCTTTATAACATCCTTTTATGTTTAAGCAATCCTTGCTGTAGTACGAAAAGTGGAAAATGATCTCGGTAGTATTCGTACGAATCGTATATACATACTAAGTATTATAGTACGTGATTTTCCTCAGCACTGCAGTAGAAGCACCGAGTAGCTACAATTTACAGGTACAGAATACCAGAAAAATCTTTAAACGTTTAGTTAACACGCCGGTTGCCAAAGCCGGGTTGGGGAATTGGGTATGGTGGGTTGCAGCCCTCAATGTTCATTTCGCTGCATCTGATGTATCTCGTTTTCAAACCTAGCCATTTGCTCAGAAAGTGCAAACTAACTATCTACTTGCACAGCAAATAAGTTACTACCCTTCAAAACCCACAAAAAAATATCCATTTGTACGTTATGTAGAAAATAAAATACTATGTATTAAAGCAGTGTGGTGGTAGCTCAGTTGCTCGAGCGCTCGCTTTCTGAGTAAAACGTCGATTTTGGTTTGGATTCTAAACCTAAACAGTACTATGCAGATTTATAAAAATCTTCTATGCAACCCACCATACACAATTTCCTAATCCGGCTTGCAACCGTGGAAACTTAATGCTAAAAACCTTCTCTGGAATTTTTGTCGTTCGGATTCGACGTTAAACTGTAGGTCCCCCATGTTTCTATCTTAGCGCTCAGGAGGAACACGTGGCAGAGAAGAGGCCGATGCCCAGCAGTGGGCCAAAAAGGCTGTTCATGTTCATAATTGAATGTATTAAAAGTATAGGAGGCTAAAAATGGAATTGTATAGTGTTCCTGCCAAAGAGCTGCCTATTTCACTGTATTTAAAAAACTTTATTTAAATGACAAATTAAACCGTTATTTCTTACTCACTTATAAGCATTTTATGTGTCAATAATCACAAATACAATCCAACTCACGGAAGAAAAAGCTCGATTAAACGAGAATTTACATAGTAAACGTTAAGAATGTGATTGCTTACTGTATTACATTTCCCGCTTACAGCGATCGTTCGACTCGGAATCAACGAGTAAAATTTAAAATATATCGGAACGTTTTAGGCTCCATAGAGAAACGTACAGCCACATTACCTCATAATTTATCGACATTACTATTATTTCTTAAAAATTTCAGATTCCTTATAAGATTTGCAACTAAGTGAATTGGAAAATACAAACAATTCAAATGTGAAAGCAACATTTACTTTAGACAGATACTATCTTCAACTGTATTGTTTTTCGATACAATTAAAAAATTAATTAGATTATTATTACATAATCCATTCTTCGGAAAGAGTATAGGCAAATAATTTTCAAAAAATTAATTTATTGTAAAATTACCGCGCCCTATCCAAAAACAGTAAGTTACTTGTAGCTTATACATAAATTTCTTTAAAACCAAGTAGAGTAGCGTGAATTCTTTCGATAGATTAACCAGTAACTCGTGTTGGCAAACAGAATTCCTTGATAATATTTACATATGCAAATAATTCCCTCTTATTATCAACAGCACCGTTCTAAATTGAATGAAACGAAGGCAAAATACGTGACATGTAATGTATGAATTGCTTTTAGCAACTTAACGCATTCGGAATAACTATTTTCTTTAATTTTTCGTTAATTATAGCGTAGTTAAATATGTTACTACGACGAAGTAAAACAAACAAATTTAAAAAAAACTTTTAAACTTTACGTCCTTTTATAATTATAATAATAAACATTAAGATTTGTATAATAATTTATATCCACACTTTTATATTTAGCTTGCTTAAAATAGTCTTTTTGTCCAGTCCTAGTCCAGCCCTAGTTAAATTGATGCAAATACTGAATATAAAATTATTATTGCACGGTCTTGATGTATGGAAATCCTTCCGACATATAGTCAACAATATTGCGACGCAATTCTATTACAAACAGTGTGCATGCACTCCTTTCTAGTGCAGCTTTAGTTAAAGTGATGCAAATATTGAAAACATAATTATTATTATTATTACAGAATCTTGAAATATGCTCAACCTTTTCTAATTACGTCAACAATATTTCTGCCTAAGTCCATTACAATAAGTGTGTATGCACTTCTTCCTAGTCAAGCCCCAGTTAAAGTGATGCAAATATTGAAATTAAAATTATTATTACACAGTTTTGAAGTATGCAAATCCTTCTGTAAGTACGTCAACCATACTTCTACGTAAGTCCATTACAAAAAGTGTGTATGCACATTTTTCTAGTCCAGTCCTAGTTGAAGTGATGCAAATATTGAAAACATCGTTATTATTATTACAATTTTGAAGTATGCAAATCCTTCTGTAAGTACGTCAATACTATTTCTATGTAAGTCCATTACAGAAAGTGTGTATGCTATTTCTCATAGTCCCGCCCTGGTTAAAGTGATGCAAATATTGAAAACAGTATTTTTATTAGACAATCTAGAAGTATGCAAATCCTTCTTTAATTAAGTCAACAATATTTCCACATAAGCCCATTACAAAAAGTGTGTATGCGGTTCTTTCTACTCCAGCTATAGCTAAAGTGATGCAAATATTGAAATTTAAATTATTATTACACAGTTTTAAAGTATGCAAATCCTTCTGTAATTAAGCCAACAATATTTCTATGTAAATCCTAGATAAAGTGATGCAAGTATTGAATACAAAACTATTATTATTATTACACAATCTTGAAACATGCCAAACCTTCTTTAATTAAATCAACAGTATTTCTACGTAAGTCCATTACAAAAAGTGTGTATGCACTTCTTCCTAGTCCAGCCCTAGTTAAAGTGATGCAAATACTGAATATCAAATTATTACATGGTCTTGATGTATGCAAATCATTCTGCAATTAAGTCAACAATATTTCTGCGTAACTCCACTGCAATAAGTGTATATGCACTTCTCTTTCTAGTCCAGCTTTAGTTAAAGTGATGCAAATATTGAAAACATTATTATTATTGCAGTCTTGAGGTACGCAATACTATTTCTACGTAAGTCCATTACAAAAAGTGTGTATTCACTTTTTCCTAGTACAGCTCTAGTTAAAGTGACGCAAATATTGAAAACGATATTATTATTACACAATTTTAAAGTACGCAAGCAAGTCCATCTCTAATTAAGTCAACAATATTTCTTCGTAAGTCCATTACAAAAAGTGTGTATTCACTTTTTTCTAGTCCAGCTCTAGTTAAAGTGATGCAAATATTGAAAACGATATTATTATTATACAGTCTTGAAGTATGCAAATCCTTCTCTAATTAAGTGAACAATGTATCTACATATGCAAGTCCATTACAAAAAGTGTGTATTCACTTTTACTTACTCCAGCCCTAGTTTAAGTGATGCAAGTATTGAAAACAATATTATCATTATACAATCTTGAAGTATGCAAATCCTTCTCTAATTAAGTTAACAATATTGCTACGTTAGTTAATTACAGAAAGTGTGTATGCACTTCTTTCTAGTCCAGCTTTAGTTAAAGTGATGCAAATATTGAAATTAAAATTATTATGACACAATTTTAAAGTATGTAAATCCTTCTATAATTAAGTCAACAATATTTCTAGGTAAGTTCTAGTTAAAGTAATGCAAATATTGAAAACGATATTATTATTACACAATCTTAAAGTACGCAAGTCCCTCTCTAATTAAGTCAACAATATTTCTTCGTAAGTCCATTACAAAAAGTGTGTATTCACTTTTTTCTAGTCCAGCTCTAGTTAAAGTGATGCAAATATTGAAAACGATATTATTATTATACAATCTTAAAGTACGCAAATCCTTCTCTAATTAAGTCAACAATATTTCTACATATGTAAGTCCATTACAAAAAGTGTGTATTCACTTTTACTTACTCCAGCTCTAATTAAAGTGATGTAAATATTGAAAACAGTATTATTATTATACAATCTTGAAGTATGCAAATCCTTCTCTAATTAAGTCAACAATATTTCTTCGTAAGTTCATTACAAAAAGTGTGTATGCACTTTTTCCTAGTCCATCCGTAATTAAAGTGATGCAAATATTGAAAACATTATTATGATTACAGTCTTGAAGTACGCAATGCTATTTCTACGTAAGTCCATTACAGAAAGTGTGTATGCAATTTCTCCTAGACCAGCCCTAGTTCAAGTGATGCAAGTATTGAAAACAATATTATCATTATACAATCTTGAAGTATTCAAATCCTTCTCTAATTAAGTTAACAATATTGCTACGTCAGTTCATTACAGAAAGTGTGTAAACACTTCTCTTTCTAGTCCAGCTTTAGTTAAAGTGATGCAAATATTGAAATTAAAATTATTAT
>JABXWE010104338.1:0-23347 GCA_014611495.1 Limonius californicus | reverse complement strand
GAAGAAGCTAGTTCCCGTCCAGAAATACGTGGAGGTGTCCTACACGGAATTTCTATTTCCCTTAGTTAAAGCGCGGATTTGTTCTCTGTGAAGAAACTAAATCCGATCCGACCTCCGTAGCCGAAACGCGGAGTCATACTCTGTGAAGAAGCTAGTTCCCGTCCAGAAATACGTGGAAGTGTCCTACACGGAATTTCTATTTCCCCGAATTATTAATCATTTTCCTACCGAAGGCTATCTTAAAAATAAATTTTATTTTAACAGGTACCCGAGCCGAGTGAAACCAGATCTACGAGTAATTATTTTATTTGTCTCTGAAACTTCATTTAAATTAAACTACTAAACTTGACAGACACCGTTTCATAAATATTAATTTAAATCCCAGAATTTTAGGTAGACAACGGACGAGTCCAGACACCTGATCTTTTTGCAGAACTATATTTTCATTAGTTTCGTAACTTTGTGCGAAATTAGGTCAATTTAGTTTGACCTAGTTACAGGAATTTTATTTTAACCTGACTTACCTGTATTTATGTAAATAATTTCCAGTACATCCAAGGAGGCAAGGAGAATCCGTGGCTCCCAGATCACCCGGTCACGGGAACTGTACATTGTTGTTTAATAATAAAAATCTTACTTTGTTACATCTAGGAAACGAGTACGTAACGGCAGACATCTTGACCCGGTCAGGCCGAACTACAGCTGTCAAACTGATCCAGGGCAGCCAATTCAACATCACCAGACCTTCCCAGAATTCGTTTAAATTTGTTTTATATACAGTATAGGGCATAATTAATTTTAATTTTCAAATAATACACATTTTATTTAGTTTTATGTCTTATAGGCAATAAAAGCTTAATTATAGTTATTTCTTGTGTACAGTTTCTTGTGTTACAGTATTAGAACCTTGGCTTATGAGCTACCTGGGGAATTAATTCTATTACGAGCCGATAGAATTATTCCATTCTTATTTACATGCTCTTTCCACCAAGTTTGGCGTCCAGAGTCATGCCTAGGTACTTGGCGTTGTTCTCATAAGGTACAATGGTGCCATTTATATCTAGAGCCGGTGGGCCTTTTAATAGTTTGTTTGTAAAGTTGATATGGATAGATTTCTGCTCGTTTAACTTTATCTTCCATTGTTTAGTCCAGTCAAGTATTGCATTGCTGGCTATTTGTAATCTTTCAGTGGATAAATCTTGACCTTTCTCTACTGCTAGTAGTGCGGTGTCATCTGCAAACATAGCCACTGCAGCTCCTTCCGTTCTTGGTATATCGCTAGTATATAACAGATAAAGGATAGGCCCCAGCACGCTACCTGGAGGCACTCCCGCTCTTATTTCAGATCCGAGTATTCGTCTTCTTGTTTGACTCTGAAGAGTCTGTCCGAGATGTATGATGTTAATGTCTCTACATATCGCTTTGGGAGCATTTTGTTTAATTTATGTATCAAACCTTCGTGCCATACTTTGTCGAAGGCTTGTGCAACGTCTAGGAAGACTACAGAGCATACTTGTTTTTCTCCAAGGCACATTCGATGATATCGGTTATTCTATGCACCTGGTCTATGGCTGAGTGCTATTGCCTGAATCCAAATTAAAAACCTGGGATTAGGTTATTATCTTCTATTATTGGCCGCAGCCTTTTGAGCAGTAGTTTTTCAAAGAGTTTTAAGACTATTGGCAGTAGAGAAATCGGTCTATAGGATTTGACATCATTGAGTTGTTTTCCTGGTTTTAACAGCATGCTTACTTCCGCAACTTTTCAGCACGCAGGGACATGTTTCAATCTGAAGACTGAGTTGAATAGGTAGGTAAGCATTACTATGCCCTTTCTAGGCAGATGCTTTAAAATCTCTCCAGTGATTAGATCGAATCCTGGTGCTTTCTTTGGATTCAGATTAGTTCTTATCTCCTCAGCTACTTCTCTTGAGGTAATTGGTGTGATATTTTCGGATCTTGGGCTGTCAATATTATTCATAGGGTGATTGATATGCCCTTGATTGGGAGTGAATACTTCAGCCAGGTGTTGGGCAAACAAATCTGCTTTTTGCTTATTCTCTCTGGCCCATGGTCTATGGTTGCTTCTAATAGGAGGAATGGAGGTCACGGGTCTCTTGATCTTCTTGGTTGCCTTCCAGAGTGAGTAATCGGTTTCTTCATATGCTGATAATTCTTGTAGATAGGAGTTTACAGATTCTGCTTTAAGCTTTTGGATTTCTCTTCTGAGCTTTTGAGTTTTGTTTCTGAGTATGGTTTTGTCTGCAGGATCTCTCGATTGCTGCCATCTTCTTCTAGCTCTTCGTTTTTCTCTGACAAGTTCTCGAATCTCAGCTGGGTAGTTTATACCTTTGGTTATGTGTGTAATCGCTTTGGTGTTTCTATATGTCGCTGTTTGGACAAGCCTGGTGAAGCTTTCAGCTTCTTTTTCTAGTTGTTCAGTAGTTCTAAGGCTGATATTCAGGTTGATGTTGTTCTGAAGGTCGATATTAAAGCTTACCCAGTCAGTAGTTTTGTTAGTAAGGGTGGTTTTAGCTACCCTTTTTATTATCTTTTCACTCAGTGTTAATATGACGGTTGAATGATCAGAGTCCAAGTCAAAACTCTCTTCAACTTCTATGAAGTTGAGTGATACCTTTCTCGTGATAAAAAAGTCAAGTAGGTCAGGGATTTTATCAATATCCGTAGGCCAGTAGGTAGGCTTACTTGTTGAGTGAGGATTGCAATTCATTTCTTGAACTGCTTTCCTTAATTCTTTTCCTTTGGTTGTTGTTAACCTAGATTCCCAGTCTATATGTTTAGAGTTGAAATCCCCCCAACAATGAATCTTTCTCCTAAGTGTTTCAGGAGAGTCAGGTAGTCTTCCTTTTTAAGGTTATGTCTTGACGAACAGTAAACAGCTACTGTTAATTGAATATCCTCTCTTTGCAGGTGACATTCTTCAAAGTGATTGATTGTTTCTCTTATGACGATTGCATTACCACCCTTGGCTTGGTTGTCTGGGTGGATAGTGTGATATGTTTTGTATCCTCTTATTTTAAGGTATCACTGATTTGTCATGTGTGTCTCGGAAATGAGGCAGACATCTATGTATTGTGTGTTTAAGAAGACTTCAAGGCCGTGTTTTTTGTTTAAAATGCCATTGGCATTCCAGGCAGCAATATGTAAGTTTGTTTTATCCATTAGCTTACTTTGCCTTGGGTATAGCTCCAGTGTTCCTGGCTTCTAATTTGTCGAGTCTCGCATTGACTCGATCCAGTGTTTTCATCATATTCTGCATAAGCTGCATCATAGATGGTTCAGATGTCGATAGGAGAGGTGTTGGCTCTACTAATTTATGTTGTGTGCCTTTGACATAAGACACTCCACTTCTTACCATATTACGAACAATTAGAATTGGTTGAGTGGCTTTCTTGGCCTTGGCGGCATTATCCCTCCTTTTCTGTAGCTCATGTGCTATTGTACATCCCCTGTAATTAGCAGGGTGCTCTTCAGAGCAGTTAATACACTTATTAAGAGTGTTTCTGGTTTTAATGCAGCTTGTGGTTAGGTGCTCTCCTGCGCATTAAACACAGGTTGGAGTTCTTCCACAGAATTTCCTTGTATATCCATATCTTCGACATCGTTTACATTGCGGAATAAGTTTGCTACTCCTTATTGCCTCTTTTTGACTTGCATGCTGTTGATGTACTGAATACCATAGATTTTATTAATGTCTTCAGATCTATCAAATACTAGCATATACAGCGGCAAGCGAGTATGATTTACATTATTATTAGAAATAGTTCCCTTGATTTATTGTACTAATTCTATAATTTTGAAGTGTTTCTCTTTTATTCATCGGCGACTTCTTCTGCAGAAGTTGAAGGATGCAAGTTTCTTGCCATTACCTTGATAGATCTGGAGGCTTTATTTTCATAAGAATGCCATTCAAAGTTGGTGTTGTTTATTAAAGCTGTCATGGTTCTGTAATCTTCATCAGAGCTAACATTAACTTTAGTTTGTTTGTTACCCATCAGACTAGTTTTGTAGTCTAATTTTCCTGTATTTAATTTTTCTCTGACTGCAGAAAATCCTCTACATTGCTTAGGATTATTGGCGGCGGATTAACGACTTTAGTTACTTTATCTGTTTGCTTTTTAGGGCTTTCATATTCTATTTCTAGTGATTCGTTAGCTTTACGCTTTTCCTATTTTTATTTTTAGGCAGGAGCCAATCTGTTTTTCTGGCGACCAGTTTTTCCTCTTCCTCTAAATTGTTTGGGCTATAAGATTCCTTTTTTGCTGTTTCTGTTACATGTGATTGCTCTAATATCCTATTTTGTGCCTGTAATGTGCTTATGTGACTTTCAGCTGATTAATTTCATTCAAGGCTTGCTGTAACTGCACTTGTAGATTATTAATAATCATTTCATTCTGTGACATTTCGCGATAGTTGGACGACACCGGCCAGCGCCGTGGGTCGTCTGTTATCATTTCGCGTAAATGATAACACTTAGGTTCACGTTGTAATCACTTTGAGAACACTCCCGAGCATGTCTTTACTCGGCGAAACTCAAACGGCACCTTTTAGTTAGTTTTCTGCGATTGAAAAAGGCGGTGAAACAACTGCGCCAAGATTAGCAAACAATCCTAGTTCCTTATTTTTATAGCCCTCTCATCATAATCCAAACTTTAAAGTCATTTTCGGCGCTCTTCTGAACGGTAGCCTGCATGTTCAGTAGGCATATTTTCCCCTTCTACAATAGGTCTGATTATCGAAACCACAAGTTAAACTATTAAGGTTGTACATGTCCACCTTCTATACGAATCATTGAATAAAATATTCTTATTAATGGGTGTCAATGGGACAAAATAGCTACTAATTGCCCATTCAAGAGGATAGAATAAATGATAAACCTCTTTATTGTACATTTTCAAACATCTGAACGCGAGACAGAATAGCCTAATATAAAAAAGCGTAAGCCTGTCAACTGTCTAAATATCAAACAGCTGGAAAATAAATTTGAAGATGCCAAGGGTGAAATACGGTTCCGAAGTTTCGTGAGCTAGCAACAAAAAAAAAACTTCGGAAAACGGTCACCTAAGCAATGCGGGAGTTAAAAAGGAAAAATCCCTGGAGCCACCTACAAAAGTCATTGTTGGTTTAGACAGTTGAACAAAACGCTTCTTAAAAGGCACTTATATTTATCTATTAAAGAAGTTAATGCTTTTATTTACTTACATAGTGCCCGAAAAGCATATATTTTCGCCATTTATTACAGCAAAACCAAACAGCTAAACTAACACAAATGTTAATAAACATGGTAAAAAAAAGGAGTGCAGTAATGAACGAAACACTAGCTTGGCCTTTCCAATATTGTTAATTGGTTCAGCACACTACAGAACATCTTACATTATATTAGTAGTAATAAATTGTAGTTTATTAACGTCTTAACCTTAAACTTGCTTTTATAGTGTTAGGCAGAGGTTCTTATCTCCTGTGAATATTACTTAAATGTATGGTCAACAAATAAATATTTGCAGACGCAAACGTAGCTTCTATCGACTCTCAATAACAGCCAGGAAGGATTATAAAGGTTTAAACGAGAGGCCGGGTAGGCAAGTGATTTTTGGAATGTGAAGGTAGCAGAGTGTTAAAAAGGGTCACCAACGGCAGTCTACAAAAGGCAGTGTCTTTAGCGTAATAACTAATTAATAGCGTTTTCAAACCTACTAACTGATTGCGATGCGATTATCTTCAAAGCTGAGGCAAGGTGCAAATTTAGTATTACCGCTATGTGTTTATGTATGATGTGAGCAATAATGACAATGTCAATTAATATAAGCAGTGCTGTCGCTGCCAAGGTTATGGTTTATATCCAATGAAATGTTACATGTGTTTACCGAAATGGTTAGGTATTGTCTACTTGTTATTATATGTGGTTTACAAGCGACGTGTCCTATTATAGTTATTATACAAGACTGCTGTGTCTATGTAAGTAGTTGTTGGAAACAGTAGCATAGTGAATATAAGTAGCTATATCAGTAGATAATGAGTGTACCATGGTTAATCATTATTTACCTAGCAATCATTCGAAAGGTTGTCAGTTATCAGAGGTGGCATCTGAAATGTAATGTCGAATTATTATTATTATAATTATTATTAATGTTAAATCAATGCAGGATGGCATCGACTGACTTTTGCGCGGGGGATTGTACACTAATTGTACTCCCCCTCTCGCATGTGGGGCTGAGGGAGTACGTCCCCCCCCGCGATTCCTGTGAATAACAGAGTGGCTGCACGCAGTCGAATTGCCTGATTCCCTCTGATTCCTCTGAACGATATGCATAATTGTAGTAATAGCTTTATGATTACGAATGGCCGGGACCACAGCAGCTAGCCGACAGATGAGCCTCCATATCCTGTTCGAATGCCAATCCAGGGGTATGGGGTTCGAGGACCCCCAGTGAGTACAACTGCCCAATATTTATTGACAGATCAGTAAGTCTGTGTTTTATTACCTGTTGCATGTTACCTTCCTGTCGCCGCCAGTGAGTTCTGATCGCATCCGCTGTTTTTTTACCCAGAAACTGCATGACTCAAATGCAGAAGCTCTGCAATGGTATTTAAATTTTAACATACAGTAGTTTTTATGCGCCCTCGTAAGGTCGACCCAAAAAATAGTTGCTCTGCAACTTAATATTAATGACAAAATAGAATGTTGCTAATCCCAGTTTGTTATAGTAGAAGTTTTTCTTTGTAGACACCATGTAGTTATTCCAGTATTACATCATAAAAAGTTGATTTGGATTTTATCATCTTCTTCATACAGTGTTGATCTCTAAAATAAGTACAAGCGTACAGTTCGTTCTACATTTCACGGTAACACGTGTGGCACAACATTTGATGCATGACACTGAATTAGTAATATGCAGGTAATTCTATCCCTATTCCATTTATGTCCAATAACTGAAAGAGCAGAAGCTATAAGGTAGGCTCCATATGCCAATTCAATGTCATAGTAGAAATGCTTTATTAGGCTGTTAATATTTTTGGGTCGCACTGGTAATACTAATTATTATATGTAGTGTTTGTAAAGGTGAAAATATAAGCGTCGGGCATTTAATTCCCGGCCTGGCACAATAAAAGGAAATACCAAGTATGTACCAACACGAGACATATCCAATGTTTATGGAATCGAATGTTAATTTACTTCAATATCCTGATTTAAAACATTCAATAAATTTGAAAACAGTCGACAAAAACATCCAAAGAAAGTCAGTGAGTAGGGTGGATGACTGATCTCAATAACCTCGTGTTTCATGAGAAATTACTTTACAATCAGTGCAGAACAGGCAGGTGCATTGCTATATAACAAGAACCAATTTTAATTTCCCTATTTAATATCAAATTTAATTTTCACTAGTTGCTTCATGATGACTGACAGAAACAAGACGTATGCGCTAGCGTCTTGCATAGAAACTAATAACTGTTGCATCTTCGGTTGGTCACCATTTATTGATAAGATTGTGAACTATTATCTGACGCTTTATTTTGGTTTAGTTGTTATGTGACTAATGTTGCGATATTAATTTGGGACTTAAATTCTCTAACTTCGAAACAGTGAAAAGGAATTTACCTTATGGTATTTACACGCAGGATTCTAAAAAGATGATTTATTTAATTTTATGAAATTTGGCAAACACAACGAAAAAAGTATACATCGTTAAGGTATTAGTCAATTTGATATTATTTAATCGTATTTGAACATCAACCAATTATGTTTAAACTTAAGCCATACATATAAACAATATAAGCTATTATTGAAGCGAAATCCTATTTATTATTTGAGTCAAACATGTCACTGCATTATCTACTGGTAGTTGTTACTTATTTATGTTTCTATAATTTTCTAATTCTATCAGAGTAAATACATATAACTTCCATCTTAAACAGTAAGAATCATTTTTTTCTAATTAGTTAGCTATTATCCATGGTATTAAGTGTCTTGATGAATTATACTTTACTTCAAGTATATTTTTAGATCAATAATTAATGTACCTAAACAATTTTTTTGGTAAAGTAAAACTGTTTTCAATGTTCTCTATAGAAATCAACACGTACTTTAACAATTATGATTATTTTGTATGAATTCATTGGGTTACCTAGACCGGCGGCTCACATGGCGAAAACACATATTTACGAAGCGAAAACAACTTGGCATCAAATTCAGTGAGATGTACTGGCTACTTGGCCGACAATCTCAACTGAAACTAGAAAATAAACTCCTACTGTATAAATCTATTCTCCGACCCATCTGGACGTACGGCGTACAACTATGGGGTACTGCCAGTACCTCTAACATTGAAATCCTACAAAGGTTTCAGAACAAAGTGCTTAGGTGTATCATTAACGCTCCATGGTATGTGCCAAATCATATAATACAAAAAGATCTTAACATTGAGTCAGTGCGCGAGGTAATTAAAAATTACAGTGTTAAATACAGAACTCGACTTACAATTCATCCTAATGAGCTAGCCACTCAGCTAGCACACATCAACGACACTCGACGGTTGAAGAGGTTCAAGCCCTCGGACCTGCCCACCAGGTTTGTTTAAGGACTGACTTGCTGATTTACTAAATTACACAATTACTTAGATAATTTATACGATAAGAACTATCACTGGATTGTTCTAAGCAAGTCTAATGTAGTTAGTTGATTATCAAATGTCACAACATTTACTTATTGTTCATAAGCAACAGATTGTAAATATGCTAAGTATTAAACCAAAAAAAAAAAATTCATTGGGTTGTGGTAATCGAGAGGCAGAGTAGGTAAATTAGCTTAATGAAAGAAGCTCTAGAGGAAATCGTGGATAAACTAGAGAACATGGATAAGAGAGGGGATCGCATGGAAACAAAATTAGACATATACCAACGTGTGCTACACACATTCGCCACCACAGCAAAAAAATACAACATGGTATTGTCAATCAGCAAAACCAAGTCACTAACAATCTCCAAAAGTCCATTGCGGTGTAAACTGGAAATCGAAAGGAATATGATTAGGCAGGTAATGCACTTTAATTACCTTGGCACAACAATCTCAAGTAATAAAAACTTACAGATGAAGTAAAGAAACAGATGATGAAAGGAACTAGAGTAGCCGGAAACCTCAGAGATGTAGTTTGGAAAAATAAACACATGACTATCGAAAGTAAGACCAAAGTGTACAAGACGATTGTGAGACCTATACTGACTTACGGAGCAGAGACACGCACGGACACTAATAAAACGAAACAACTTCTCCGAACAACGGAAATGAATGTATTGAGATCAATAGTAGGAAAAACAAGAGCAGATAGAGTTAGAAATAATAAAATAAGAGAGGAATATAGGATAACCGATATAGGAAAGTTTATTAAAGACTGAAGAAAAGGATGGAACGAGCACGTTGGAAGGGCAAATGATAGTCGTTTAATAAAAATAGCAAGGGATCTAAAACCACTGGGCAGAATACAACCTGGAAGGCCCCCGAAAAGATGGGTAGACAGCTGGAAAACCTCAGAAGAATTCCCTAAAATCGTGTGAAGAAAAACAGGCTTAAAGTCTAAATGAAAGGTTAAGAAGATACCAACAGCAACTAGAACAGTTAAAAAAGAGAACGAAGAACTGAAAGATGACAACACGCAAATCAGAAAACAGTTGATTGAACAACTTCATATACTGGGAAAAGAAATGAAGAAAAATAAATTAATAATACAAGGAATAAATGAATTAGAGATGGAAGTTCAATTGGGTCTAAAAGAGAAGGTGAACACTACGATGAAAGATACAGGGATAAACATCAATATGGAATCGGAAATAAAAGAAGGAAGAAGATGGGGAGCTTAAGAAGAAAATAAACTAAGACCAATATAATCGAAATGAGTACCTGGAATAATTAAATAGATTTCTGAAACAGAAAAAAAAGTTAAAAGGAAGTAGTGTACTTCGTACACAAAAGAAGTACAAGAAAGGAAAATACTGGTTAGCCATATGAAACGAGCAAGAGGGCGGAAACCGAGCCTTTATAAAAAACAACAAGTTAAAAGTGAATAGAGAGAGCAACTACACGTATTTCCTACAAGAAGGTTTTAACCACGAGAAGAGGTCAAATGTTGACGAATATCGCAATAAAATGAATATGCATAACGTAATTGCGGAAATATTTATAGGAACCTGGAACGTAAGAGGCACATATGAGGAGGGGACAATGAAACAACTAATTAGGGTATTATATAAATATGAAATCGAGATATCAGCAGTTCAAGAAACTAAACAAAGAAGTAACGAAATTTTGGATTTGGAGAAGTACACGTTTATTAAAAGCAACGGAAGACTAGGAATGGGATGTACAGTAAGTGAAAGAGAGAGTGCGGCAGGAATAGGCTTCACAACTGTATCAGAGAGAATCTGTTGGCTACGATTAAGAAGAATATACCAAAAAATAAGTCTCATAAATGTACATATGCCAACTGAAGAGAAGGAACTAATAGTCCAGGAACAATTTTATAATACTTTAGGTAAGGAGTATGAAAAAATCCCAAAGTACGATTTGAAAATGATAGTTGGAGACTGTAACGCCAAAATAGTACGTGGAACAATTTCTTAACCAATGATTGGAAAATTCAGTCTACATTGTGAAGACGGCAGGTTAATTGATTTCGCAATGGATAAAAGCATGAAAGTTAAAAGTACCTACTATCAACATAAGAATAATTATAAAGAAACTTGGCTAAGCCCTGGCGGAAATACTACCAGTCAGATCGACCATGTCTTAATAGAGACTAGGAATAAGAAATACATTGCAGATACGAAAACGTACAAAGGATCAGATGCAAATTCTGACCATTTTATGGTGGGAAGAAATCTACAACAGGAGATCCCAACTATTAGTAATCACCAGAAAAAGAAACATGAAAACGCACAGGAAAGACTACTCCAGGAAAAGTACGAAGAAAGATATCCAATGAAATACTGGCAAGCACAGAAGACCAACAGAGCATATTACAAGGATATAAGAGTGCATAAAAGAGATTGCGAATAAGGAATTGCAGAAGAAACACACCGAAAGACACAAATGGTTCAACTCATAGTGTGAACACGAAATCAAGAAGATAGATAAATTGAGAAAGGATATGATAAGCCGATATATCGAATCCAGCAAAAGAGAATACGAGGAGCAGAGGAATAAATGCAGAAGACTATGCAGAGAGAAGAAGAGAAAAGATAAAATCCAATATCACGAGGAAATAGAGGAAAAATACAATACTAGAGAAATAAGAAACTTCTAACAACGAATCAATCAAAAGTGAAACAAGGGCCACAAATAAGAACAGTATTCTGCAGAGACAAGAATGGAAAATTTTAGGCTCACAGGAAGAGGTAAATGAAAGATGGGTGAAGTACTTTGATGATTTTTTGAATAAAGATCAAGAAAGTGACAATTTAGGAATCCGAAATCAGATAAGGCAAGACCCAAAAGATGATAGTGTAAAAGTAACAGAATTCGAGGAAATAGCAAGTATAATACAAAATTTAAAGAATACCAGTAGTGCAGGCCGGGATGGCGTACACGCAGAAGAAATAAAACATGGAGGAGAAAAACTACATGGATAAATGTATAAATTAGTCCTAGAAATGAGAGATGCGTAAATAATGGAACCTAGCACACATATACCCCATACATAAAGAAGGCAACAACCAAATGTGTGAAAAATACCGTGGAATAGCTCTATTAAATGTTATGTACAAGATGCATTTTTAGGGAAATACCAAGTGGATTCGGAAGAAATAGAACAGTAGTTGACCAAATATCCACACTGCGAGAAAGACAAGCTACCGGGCACGAGTGTAAGCTTGATATCCACCTAATATTTTTGGACTTCAGACAAGTGCACCAATCTGGTATTCCACAAAAACTAGTTAAACTCACAGCGATGGCCCTAGATAACAAAGAAAACAAAATTAAAGCGAATGAAACATTGACAAGAACAATCAAAGTAAAGTAAAAAGTAAAAGTAAAAAAATAAGAGAGCTAGTTAGACTTACCAAGTAAAGTTGAGAAAGTGTTCAAAGTTTGCAGAATTAGTAGCTGCACATCGGAGCTTGTGACACTGCGTAGAAGGGTTCTTGAAGGTCATCGACGATCATGAGAAAATATTCACATTTGGATGAAGAGATTGATCAATAAGGTAAATCAAATATTACGTACCTATGCAGGAAGCACGACAGTACCAGATAATAAAGGAAACACCAGAGAATAATAAATAAAAACTATCCGAGTTTTATTTAGAGTTTTTTAACAGGCATTTATAGGTTATCCTACGCAGACCGGCTGACGTGTTGAACCAACTGCAATTAGCTGCGAATTTGGTAGTTCATTTATATGTCCATTTTCTCTTAGAAATCCAAAACGTTATATTGAACCGACTTTTGGGAAATGAGTAATCATATTCGAAAAACTAGACCGTGGTATATTTTAATTTCATATTTGGCGACAAGTTTTAAATTTGTCACCTGGCGCCCAATTATTCTTAATTTATGAAAGTTATCATTCTATTTAAAAATATGATTGCAAATTGCAAAAAAAGTTAATTTAATTAATTTTTTTGTCTTCCTAAGTAATTAAATTATATATAACAATATATATTGTCATAAACGTTCGGGCCAAAGAAGTTGCCCCACGTTGGCAGCGTCATTTTTCTTTCATAGATGATAAATGGTCCACATTGGGACTGACATTATTAAATTAATTTTTTAAAAATTGACACTGACAGAATATTTTATTTTGACAAATAATTTAATAACTCAGAATTTTGAAAGAAATGAATGAAACCAAAGTTTATAATATTCTGTACAACCTGCCAAAGACAAAACGCTAGCTATTAGTTCAGCCGAAGAGCTTTGAGACTAATCCCTTTGGAGTCGGTTCACTTTGAAAGGTATCATAATGATTCGTATACAAATAAACAATATGTGTAATTACCAGCTCACACAAGGATTACCACACTGGTACGGATTCCTTCGCCCTGCTTCAGCTGACCTAAATATATAAAAAAATAACAATATATGCACAAGGTAACTCTAGCAGCTTTTCAGAAGTTCTCTGCGCTCCGTTTATGTGACGTCTCCGTACTCCAATCTATTTATCAAACAATCTTACAAGTGACGTTGAGACTTGCCTTGCTTCCTATGTCGTGTTGCTGTTCACGTCTCCTCCCCGACCTTAAAACTGGATACTCCAAACAACTTGTTTATAAAAAGACATTTTCATTCTCAAAAAGGTTTTACTTGATATGCAGCTTTTCTATTATTACAGTTCTTCTAAATATTTTAAATTCAAGAAGTATTTTTCTTCCAGATTTTTCAAAAATTATTCTACTTTTTTCAATTATTTTATACAATTATCAATAACAAAAACAACAGCTAAATTACCAAGGAAAAATGTAACACCAGGATACTAGTTTTCAAAAATAAATAAATAGTAACTTTGTCAAATATAAAAACATTTTGATATTAATATAATTTTTTTATAAGCACGACGAAAAACCAAATATAAACCAAGTCAATCGAATAACCTCACAAGTAATGAAACACTTGACTAAAAACACTTCAACCCCGCATGTTCCAACACAAATTCCCGCACTATTTCGGTTCGCTTAAAAACTTCCACCATAGTACTCCAAATATCCATCAATGTATTAACTTCCTGCATTCCATCCGAATCCTTGTCATTTTATTAAATGTTACTGTTTAATAGGTTCAAGCTTGGCTTGCAATCGGCTTAAATTCATCACCAGCATAATAATACCTGTGTGATCCGGCAAGACACACATTGTTTAACCAAAAAAAAATACCGAATCTCAAATTGTTGGTAAAACGTACGCAACCCTTCGACTAAACCAAAAGAACTGCAATCTAGTATTCCATCACATAAGCCCCCTTTTGAAATTTAATCAAAAAAAAATAACGTTTTACTACAATTAAATTAACATTTTAATAAAATAAAAGAATAACAATTTCTTTTTACAAAACTATCGTTTTTTTTTTTAATAAATTTCAAAACATAATGAACAGTTCAAAATAACATGCGCCTAGATATACCAAACAACAAACAAGTCAAGATGTCAAATTGCAAGTTGTACAAAACTTTCATAACCTCAAAAAATATTATGCTTGTCAGGATTCGAATAAATATTTTCCACCCTTATTTATCCATAACCATAACAACCCTCTTTTTATTATACTTGCCCTATTGGAGCTCACCCTTTTGATCACATGAACATATTCACGTTCGCCACGCGAACCTGTTTATTCCAACGCTACCTCCAATAGAACAGCCATTTACAAATCCACTAGCACATGAATACCTATTACCTAATAAGGAGATCCATAAGTAAATATATGTACACACAATTACATGCAGTGCACTGACGGTACACCTACGACCTGCTCATAAAATTACCATGACAATATATATATATATATATATATATATATATATATATTTACGCATTGTTTAGCTTAGAATATTTACACCATTGCGACCTTGAAATTAGAAATACAAGTTCAAACTTCTACAAAGGGCGTAGAAGGTTGAGGCTTATTGATACTAACGAGAGGCTGTACTTAGCTAAAAAACTTTATTCATTTCATTTATTCATTGTTATCCTATCCATCCTCTATTATAACTTTTAAAATGTTATATCTTTCTTTCTGCATATAAATACACACCAATCGACATAATTCTTTTGTATTTCTAGATTCGTCGTAATTATGATTCATTCCCGCTTCTGCTTTCGGCTTGCTTTAAAAATTGTTCCACTCTAGCATTGATCGCTGTAGTTGGTTATCTCATTACAATCGCTGAATAATTCCTCAGTGATGGTACGTACACACAAAAGAAGATACGTTTTGAAGCAAAAAGCGCATTTCTTGTCAGAAACTCAATATCGAACGTTTTCGTGATCACAACACAGTATTATCTTAATAGCCTGAAATTTAATGCTGAATCAATCATTTTAATATTAGTAAACAAATGTACTCAAGAAAGTTACTGATAATCCAATCCATAGCGACTTTCTCAATATGAACGTAATTTATAGATCTCTAAGTAAATAAGGATTGGTTCAGCGCAGCCAAGCTAAGAGTTAATGCGGATGTACGTGCGATAACTAAAACATTTTAGATTTTCGAGCAAACCAAGCAATATATTGTGTAATGGATATTGTGCACATGGCCTGAAACAGATAGTAATTTAGTTTTCTCCTTCTTACCTCGCTAAATGAGAAGCGGCCCTCTCGACGTTTTTAATTGACTCAGCAAATGTATGTTGTCCTGCGTTGCTGGAAATTAGAAGAGAAATTAGTTGCTCAGGGAGACAATTGTATTTACGGAAAAGGATCCTAACAAAACAAGAGCACATTGAGTAAACTTTCCTTCTGTTTGTAAAGAAAAATCTTTAAAGCAATTAAACCGTTTTCCTTGTAGAGTAGGAGGAGCGTTATCTAAAAATAAACAAATGAGTCTAAGGAATGAAGGTCAGATATTAACAGAGTTATCAGTTAATGATCATTATGAATTTATTCAGAACCAGTTGCATAAAATAATATAAAAAACAGTAATATACTATAACGGATTGACGCTACAAGTAAAGCAGCATATAACTGTTCACAATTTTGTCAATAGAGAGTAATCAAGCTAAAATCGAACAGTTGTTAATTCCTGCGTAGCACCCAAGCGGGCACATCCTGCTTCTGTCAGTCGTCATATAACAACGAGTAAACATTTAATTTTGTTACAAATTAAGCAAAACTCCAACAGAACTTTTCAAATACTAAAAACTGTGTACGGTGATAACACCTTAAGTCGTACTAATGAGTTTGAATGATTTAAATGTTTCAAAGATCTAAGAATATACAAGATGACTCTAGAACCAGATGTCTCGAAATGCAGGTTCTGGCGTAAGAATTCCGGCAGTTGTGGAAAAGATCACAGAATAAGCTTCAAAATAATGGCAGATAAGTTAAACATGAAGATTGGGAAATAAAAAATAAATAAAATAAGAAAATGCAAAGTTCATTCCCTACAGTATTACGCATGAGAAAAAACAAGAAAATCGCCGTTTAGAGTGTGCAGGTTTGTCGCGATATGCATATTTACCGAACCGTATTGTTACTCGATGTTTGAATACGAAACCACGAAGCAGCAGAGCATACAACAAATTGGATTATCATCACCGAGACCCCAACAATTTCGTTTGCAAAAGCCTTAAACCGAAACCATGCTTGTTACATATTTACATGTTTCTCGAGTAGGATAGCAATTTTTGAAAAAGTCTTCGTGGTTCTTAATGTATGGCATGACGCACCTGTCCATCCTGCACTGATTGTGAAGGCACAGCTCATGAAACACAGTTTTTATGATTAATATTTCACCCTATCCATCTACCTTCAAATCAGCAGATTGGTGAAAACCGTTTTCAAAGGGAAACGATTTCACGATGTAGAAGATATTAAAAAACATATCCGCCGTATTTAAGTTTTGGAGTCAGATACCTGTGTCGATTTTGTTTCTAAAGATTTACAAAAATCTGTAAACATATCAATTTTGTAGGACTAAATATAATTTTGTTTGTTTACTACTAATTTATTTGTGTTGAACGAGTATACTAACCTTATGCTTAACTGACCAAGACTAGTGCCTTGTAAATATACAGGGTTGTGAAAAAATACGGAACAATGCAAATACAGCAGCCGCTCGGCAACGTGAACTAATTCAGACCCGAGTGTATTCACATTAATTGAAATGTTTACATTAGCGAGCATGATTTTATCAATCAGCAAAATTATTAAAAGAAACGTTTAATAACACAATTCATATTTTTTTGCTAATTGTGTCACGCCCGCACCTAGTGCAACCTAGTCTATAATTTTCACTTTGTCACTCAATCTTAAACACTTTCTTTTATTGGATGTGGATGCCATAGTCGTAACGCATAAACGCATGCAATATGCCTGACTTAAGTTTAACAACGACTAAAATGAAATCAGCGCTGCTCCTACAAATAATTTGCTGAGAGTTACGTATGTACATTATAAAAACAATAAAAAAAGAAGTGTTTACGTTATCGAGCTGTACAGGTTGTTTACGTCATCCGGCGTTCCATTTGATTGATTATATTAAGTAAGAATTAAAGTAAGAATTTTGTGTTTACATCAGCGCGATGTTTCCATTACCGGGTGTTTACGTTATCGAGCGTCTGCTGTATCTCTAATACGGCAACTACAACTTTGACAAAATTTTCTGCATGAAGGGTTCGGTATATGCCGCATACAATGATGGCATTATCAGTTTAAAGGGACTTCCAGTGAAGCCGGAAATAGTATTAACTTTCTTATTTCAAATGGAATACCCTAAATATTTTTCGAAAAATCTATAGAAAGCTTTTTTGCGAGTTCAGTGATATGAGGTTTCATGCCTTGATTTTGAATCATTCTAAAGATACTGAACAAAACACTTAAAAATAATGCTTCGGTATTAGTTTTATTTCCTAGCAAAACATGACAATAAAACAATGAAAAGCGAACAAATAAAATACACAAATAAGATCACTTGCGAAGATGCTCAAAATATCCACTATTTACTTCTTCGCAATAACCTAGTCTATGTATCAATCCTTCAGTTATGTCAATTAACAAGAGGCTTTACAAGAATTCTTTTTATTTCCCCAACAATTCTGAGTCTAAACTTTTCAAAATTATTTGCTAGGTCGGTATAAACTCTGGATTTTAAATGTCCCCAAACAAAGAAATCCAATGGCTTCAGGTCCGGAGAACGAGTGGAGTATTCAATAAAACGTCTGCGGCCTATTCTTGGAAACATTTGGGTTTAAAAGTGCTGAACATTAGAAGCGTAATGGGAAGGTGTTCCGTCCTGGAAAAACCAAATACTAGTTAAATCCCCATTCGTTTTCCAAGAACAGGAACAATTTAATTTTAGGACAGGTTTTAAATACTTTTAACTTGATAATCGAAGATCACTACACGAACGAAGTAAAATTTGACAACTTTACAAAAGTGTTTACGCTTCTCATATTTTGTTTTCATGCGCTGGTAGATAACAATTACGAATTATTATTGTTCAATATCTCTACAATTGTTTAAAGTAAATGCATCGAATCTTATATCACCAACCTCGCAAGTCCTTTTAAACCGTCAATACCTCCATTGCATCCGCCATATATCGGAACCTTCACGTAGAAAAATTGGTTGAAATCGAGGTTACCGTAGTAGATTTCCTCTATCGCTGCGAAACTGATGCCAAATCTGAATCACATTGTGGCTGGCGACGAGACTTGGATTTCGTACACAGATGTTGAATCTAAGCAAAACGTAATGCAGTGGAAGCATGCGAGTTCCCGCAAAGCAAAAAAGTTTAAGCAAACGGGACAGGAAATGCGTAATGTTCTATTTATTTATTTATTTATTTACCAGAACAAAACAGGCATTGCCTAATTACAGTGTCCTGTTAAAAGAACTAAAATAAAATAATATACCATCGTTGGCTTGCAAAAAGAGAAGAGAAGAAAAGAAAGAAAAAGAAAACAAAAAGAAAGAACAACTCCCCAAAAGAAATATATATAAAAAAAATAATCCACAGAGCAATAAATCGTTCAGTCCTACCATAGCTGCTCATTAAGAATTTCAATTAATTTTCTTTTAAATTTACATTCGGTCATTGAGAATAAATCTATTTAATAATTTGTATTAATGTTGTTAAATTCAGCACAAATTTTGACAATAGGCGATCTTTTATTTTGAGTTTTCCTACAAGTAGGAATATGAAAAAATATTTGGTTTCTAGATCTGTAAGCCGGTATATAAAAACAGATTAAGGATAATAAATCGGAGCAATTGATTTTCCTGTTCAGTAGTTTATACAGAAACATAGTGCACAGCATAACACGCCTCTGTGCGAGTTTGACTATTTGGAATTCCTGTCTAATTACATGGTACGATTCGAAACTAGGATACCTGTTATATCTTTTAAAATAAAAATATTTCAAAAATTTATTCTGAACAGTTTCAATATTTCTGCTCTGCATAATACCACCAGGATCCCAGATAACACAGTATTCCAGCTTTGACCGCACCAGAGAGTTAAAAAGTGTGATTATAGCTTATACATTATGAAAATTTGAACACTGCCTTTTTATAAATCCCAAATTTTTCATGCTACTACTAATAATATTGTCTAGATGTGTTTGAAAATTTAAGGTTCTGGTGAAAGTAACTCCCAAATCGCACACTGTCTCGATTTGTTGTAAGCGATTATTATTCATCATGTAAGAATTCATGTATTGCGCATTATTAAGGGTAAATGACATTTTTTTACATTTTCCAGCATTGAAATAGAGTTTATTCTCGCGACTCCAGTTCACAAGTTCTTCTAAGTCCTTTTGCAACATCTCCGCCTCTTTTAAATTCATCACATTTTTGAAAACTTTTAAGTCATCGGCAAATAACAAACATTTACTATATTTTATACGTTTAGTTATATCATTAATAAAAATTAGAAATAAAAGAGGTCCTAGATTGCTACCTTGTGGAACTCCAGATGGCATATTATATGTTTCAGAACAAATTCCATTTATATTAACATACTATTTTGTAGATAAGTTACGAAGAAAGATATTAAGGGTTGTGACAAATTACAATTTACAAGTTTGCCTAACAAAATGTCATGATCAACTCGATCAAATGCCTTTGAAAAATCTGTGTATATTACATCAACCTGTGAGGCAGCTTCAAACGCATTAGTGATGTAATTGAGGAACAATACCAGATTCGTCTGAACCGATTTGGATTTAACAAATCCATGTTGTTCATCTCGTATAATAGGTACGACATGCTTATATAATCTGTTATAAATGACATGCTCAAAAAGTTGAGTAATTTCCAGGAGCATGGTACAATCACTAATACAGACATGCTTAGTACATCCTTAAAAAAGATGAGAAGGGCAATTCAGAACAAAAGGCGAGGATTGCTGCCTCTGGAATAGTGCTTTTACACGATAACGTCCGATCTCACGCGCCAGCTCACATTGTACAACTCATTAAGCAACTCAGTTGAGAAATTTTTAACCTTCCCTCATACAGTCCTCACTTAACACCGAGTGATTATCGCCTATTCCTTTACATTAAAAATTTTTAAAAACACAATCATTTTCTCTATGATTACTAACTCAAAACGACGGTACAAAATTGCTTTTCGTCATGCGCGGCAACCTTCTATGAAGGAGGTATAAAAAAGTTGTACCACGATTTGATAAATGTTTAAATTCGAATGTTGACTATGTAGAAGAATAGTTTAAGAGTGTTTTTAAGCATAATAATTTTTTTTTCAACTTTACGTTTTTGCCTCGTTGCCTATCGGTCTTTACTTTCCGAATAAGCCTCGTACATATTTCTTTCTGTCGCGATTTTAGCTTTTTCTTGGAAGTACTTATTCCTTTACGCACATCTATTTTCTATTATTGTAGAACTCGCTGCTGATTATTTATATGCTTTTTATACACTTTTCAAATGCTAAATAACAATCTTTTAATAAGTTTTGATCGCTTTGTCTGTGACGCTCTTTACTTTTACTCGGCTTAACGGAGTCAATTGCACGTCTGCTTATTACGTGCAATTGCGGAGATTGCCTCGGGCGCCAGATTTGTTATGAAGTTTACTTTTCCGGAACAGCTTCGTAGTCCTGGGATGGATAACGAAGACCTGGGTAACTGCAGTTGAAGACGTCGGTATCCAGGGGTCTGTGTTATTTACCTGTACTCTCGAGATCGGCCTAGAGACTCTATTTTACTACGTCGTGAAATAATTAAAGCAGGAATGGTTCAATACATGTATTGGATGAAATTAACAATACAGGGTTTCACATAAACAGGTATAATACAATAACATTAACAATTGGACAGTAGCAAATACAGTAGCAAAACGGAAGCAAAACGGTGGCAAAACGGTAGCAAAATACGGTAGCAATACAGTAGTAAATACGGTAGCAATACGGTAGCAAATACGGTAGCAAATACGGTAGCAATACAGTAGCAAATACGGTAGCAAACGGTAGCAGATATGATAGCAATACGGCAGCAAATACGGTAGCAAACGGTAGCAGATATGATAGCAATACGGTAGCAAATACGGTAGCAATACGATACCTCCACGGGAGTCAGTACGGTATCAGGTACGGTTTCACTATGACAGTGAGAGATAAAGGAGATCGTATATCTTGGCACAATTCGGGTACAAACCCCGGTAGTGAACGGACAAGAATCACGGTGCTCTTTTTCTGGATAAAGGGATGTTGCATGGGTGCAAGATACCGCCTCAGGACACACGCAGCGACGGTACTTCTGAAAGAGGGTTACTTGCGTCAGGACACACGCAGCCGCAAGGGGAGACAAGGATGGAAGACAACAACTCAGGACACACGCAGCGAAGTTGCTTCCGGGGTTTCGGGTAAGTTAGAGAGAGAGAGAGAGGTACAAGGGGAGAAAGAGAACGGAGAATTTAAAATGTGAACGGTGAAACAAATAGTGCCAAGATAAAACAATTCCTCACCTATACACTGCTTGCTTGGGCGGGATGTACCTTGGCGTCGGAGTATTCCTGGGTGATTCTTCTTCCTGGTTGGCTGGAGCTTCTCGAAGTGGACCGGAGCGAAGACTGTCCTTTTAATGTTCGAGAGCTTGTATTTATACCCGCCCGGTAACTGTTGCTACAATATTTGGCTTAATTCGCGCATTCTAGCAAGAGTGGGATGTACGAGGCTACCCCACCAACTTTACGCCGGAGACGCGGTTATCAGATTTCCACGCGTAAATGCAATTCAAATAAACCAATTTTGCAATATTCGGATATACAAATAAACGCTAATTGTTCGGATATAAACGTAATTGGTAATTAAACATTCCCCTAATAACGGTGTTAAAATAAAACGGTCTCAGATAATAACAATGAAATAAACTAGGCATTCTAAATGTTGCTACATGGAACATAATAAATAAATCAACTTATTCGGTTTTAAATATAAATTCAACGGTACATAAATGCATTCAAATAAATCGGTAAACATTCCTAAAATGAAAGTAAATAAAAATAAACGGTGTTTGAAATCATTCCCAATAATGATATCTAACTAAGCAGCCTCTGATAGGGATAACAAAATGCAACATGCGGTGATACGGCACATAATAAACAAATTACCTTAAGCGGCTATGAAATGTAAATTATTAATATAACGGCTCGTAATTAAATTTACATGCATCGGTGAATATAAAAATAATACGGGGTGCGTTCGGAAAATCATCGGTCGGTACGCAATAATATTACTAAAATCAATCTAATGAATTTCTAAACAGTAAATGGCATGTAAACAAATTAAACGGAGTTCTAAATTACAAAATAAACATAAAAAATAGCAACGCTTCCTTACACACCCCTCCTACTTCGGAAAGAAAAAGATTTATCTTTTTCGGAGGTCTTCACTACACTTAAACGAGTGTTAAGCACTCTTCCACAGCTCGCACTGCACTCCGCGGTCGCACACCACTACGATGTCTTCCGTCAGCAGGGCAGTTGGGGCAGTGGTCGGCCTATCGCATGGGCAGGCTCGGGACATCCTTCCGGTCTTTCCGCATCGGGAGCAGAACAGGACTCGGGGACGGCGGCATCGTTCACGGTAATGGCCCCTCCGGCCACACCTCCAGCACACGATCCCGGCCCATACGCGGCGCTCCGGGGAAGCGTACGCTGCAAGGATGAACGGGTCCAGGAGCGAAGCCTCGTCAGTACTAGGCACGTGCTCCTCGGCGGGTCGTTCCTCGGTTATCAGGCGTTGGACCTCGGCGAAGAACTCTTCGTAGTGGAATCCATCAGGCTCGGGGTCGGAGCATACCTGGGCCTGCGGGGACGGTTCGCCTGGTTTCTTCATTGTGAGCTAAAACAGACGGTTAGAAATTCGGTGTCGGTCGGTGGTGCTTACAAATGGACGGGCTTGAGATCTTTGACATGAACTCGCGGAATCCGCTTTCCTGCTGCATCTTTTAATTGATACACCACAGGGGAAAGGACTTTGGTAACGGTATAGGGACCGGAGTACCTGGGCGCTAACTTGGCTGCGAAGCCTTGAGCTGCTGAGGACAAATGATGTTCCTTCTTCATGACTCGGTCTCCTACGTGGCACCTCCAATCTCGTCGGCGTAGGTTCTAATGGTGCCCCTGGGCGGTAAATGCTCTAGCTATGTTCACTCGGACT
>JABXWE010104337.1:0-22291 GCA_014611495.1 Limonius californicus | reverse complement strand
AAGGATTAATGATTCATTTATGTTATAAATGTGCGATAGTGTTCAAATATTAAAATTCATTAACAAAACGAATGGCTGTATTTTCAAATATCTGAGGTGGCCACTTTTTTGCCTGTCTCTGTGTTTCATCATGCACAAGCTTTTAATTTATTTTATCTACTTTGATTTAATAATAGGTCCATTATGATACCGAAAACAGTTTAATAATGGAGGCTATTATTAAACTGTTTTTGGTAATAAAATTCTCTATTATTAAACTGTTTTTGGTAACTTTTTGGTTTTTAAGATTGGTGACATTTGCTTTCACTTTGGTCATAAAACGACAAATGTCAGATGTCGAATATACATAACCACAAACTCTATCAGAAATTTTGAATTTCTACATAACAAGTATCTCAAAGTAGATAAAATAGTATATTATACTAGTTTCATAACGGGCATTGTAGCACTTGTTCCATTGGAGCACTCCTCGCTACGCTCGTCGTGCCCCAAACCCACGCGTGCTACAATAAGCCCGTTATGAAACTCGTATAATAATATACTATTATTAGCTATGTTTATTGATTAATTTAGAGTTTTCATCATTCCCTTCGAAGTAAACGTTTTCCTTGTAATGGTCTATTACAAGACATTAGTGCGGAGTTTTTCATTCGATAAAAGTAGTAATTGAACAGGAAATACGCAAATTCTATCACATTCTTATACCGCATAGAAAAAATCAACGTGTTACCATAAAATACACATTTTTTCATAATATACAGTGAAAAATAAATCTCAACCTACACCTCTGTTACTTGTAAAAAATTACCTTCCCAAGAGTTATATTACATGAAACAGAAAAAAAAGGGTAATTTCCAATGGTGACACGACCTATTCAATGTAACAAAGTTCATTACCATACCTTGGACACTTAACAATAATCTAATTAGATTATTTCGAAGTTTTTCGCTATTATCATTAATAATAAGCAAGCAATCCGTTAAAAAACTGAAATTTTGATTTCTCAATGTTTGTGACAATGTATTTTTAACATCATGAATTGATGTTGATTTGGAAGAGCGAGATCTAGGACGCGGTTTTCCAAGTATCGTTAAGCTAACTTAATCATAATTAATTTCACATATTTTATGATCACAAATATGTATATCTTAATGGTATTAATGTATGTAGCTTTAATGAAAAGTAAAACGGGTTGTGCAACATTAAAAAAAATTACCTTTACGTTTTGACGATGGCCCTGTCACGGTTTGCAGGAAATGCTTACAAGGATACCACATTTTAAACAAAATTGAAGGAAATATTTACGTAACACCCCCGTAAGTCTAAAACACTACATACCATCACAAACACTGAGAATAAAAATTTCACAAATTGTTCAGCATGCACGGGTTAACATGTTATTGCGATATTGTATATTAATTTTCACACATAAACGAGCAGCAGACGGGCATCCATTAAATTACCTATGCCTAACAACGGCTGATAAATTTTTATCAGCTGAACAAATATGAACAACTTGACTCATTTCACACAAAACATCATGTTCGATCTACAGTCCACGAATTAGTTGTTGTAACTAAAGCAAATCTGCTGCGGTTGAAACGAAGTAGCTTGTATCAAAAATGTGCACACCTTTGCTGATAAGACAACGTATCGCTTCCTTTACGACAAAAAATCGAGATATGTTTTATTTATTCACATTTCAAATACGTGCAATTGGGTGATAACAGAAAAATTTCTGAGCGCAAAGTTGAAATATCGAGTAGCATAATTTTTGAACAAAATAAAATGTAAAGTTACGCGCCGAAATATTTTGAATGAATTTATTAATACCAACGCAATTGAATTCAATTAAAAGCTGTAATAATAACTGTTTATTGTTATAACAAGTACTTTTTTTCTACTATTTACAAGCACAGCTTTCCAGGTCTATATAAACGTGCAATAGTTCAGGCCTTATTGGTAGTGAACACTTTCAAAATACCTACTATAACCGCAAAAGTACTTATTCTAAAGTTTTCCAGAAATTGTTGATAATCTTCGGACGCATTGAAAGAGTTGTTGATATTTCTTACAGACTTGCTTCAATTCTTTACTGCAAGGTGAAACACAGAAATTGGGATTTTAAAGTCTTGTATTTTTATTTTTGACGATTAGTACAGATCGAACAACTCGGTCTAAACCGCGAAATGCATAAATAAAGAAGCCGCACGAAATATGACAAACTGAGATGAAAGAGCGACGTCACAAGTCGTACCCTCGACGCTAACAACTTTCTTCCCGTGAGGTGGCTGTAATCAAAACCACGTGATTAAACTCACAGGCGACTGCTATTTCTCGGACTGTACCGATATTGTAAGCGCGGAGTTCAAGCTTAGAATGAGCTCCGTCCACACTTGAACTACCTTGCTTATGCGCAATCTGCGGCCAGGGTTTAATCTAGGTTGGACAAGCTGTATCACAATTATGTTCATTAAAATAGTTAATATTTCAAATAACAAAGCTAACGGAAGCATAGAACAAGCTTCTGACGACGGTGTAAGGTAAACTGGTTTAAGCATGACAACGTAGCAAAATAGTTTATGTCTTCATACAGAACTAGTAAAGGTCTCACTATTATACATCGTTACTGGTAGCCTAAAACACATTTGGTAAAAAAAGTTTGAGAAAAAAATTCCTTTGCAATGTTTCCCAAAGAGTGTACTTAAGCTGTATATGAATGTTTACGGAATTTACAAAAAATTACAGAGAATGTGAATTACGTATAGCTAAGTGATTCGCCTAGAGAATTTTGTATGATGTATAGTTAGAGAAGCGGCCGTGGGCTAGAGGTTAGCGCGTTAGCCTTCTACGCTGAAGGTCCTGGGTTCTAGTCCTAGTACCGGAACATCGGATTTTTAACCGCCGGTCTCCCTCGCAAGGCAACGGCAAACTAGGGAGGTATTCTGCCTAGTAAATCTTCTCTGGCGTAGAAGTGTTTGCAGTTCCCGTGGTTCGGAACCCACGTTAAGCCGTAGGTCCTCTATGTCTGTGGCACTCCAAAACGCGCAACACGGGCATAGGAGAGACGATCCTACGTCTCGTAAGAGATAAAGCACTCTAAGAAGAAGATAGTTAGAGAAATCCCACCCGGGAATGTCTATAGCATACAGCTATAGTATTTCTTGGAGAATTGTTTATTACATATAGTTAGTGATATCCCAGCAGAACATGTTAATTACAGACAGCTAGAAGTTTTCTCAGAAGATTGTGTATTACTTAAACTTGGGAGTATTCTAGCAAAACTTGTAATACCCATTTAGCTAGGCGAATCCCCTAAAAATTGTGTTACTCATAGTTAGGGAGGTCCCAGCAGAGAATGTGAATGACGCATAGCTTGGTGATTCCCCTAGAGAATTTCGTATGATGTAGTGAGACGAATCCCAACACAGAATGTGAATAGCATATAGCTATGGTATTCCTTTGAGAATTGTTTATTACATATAGTTAGGGAGATCCCAGCAGAAAATGTGAATTACATACAGCTTGAAGTTTTTTCGGAAGACTGTGTATTACTTAAACTTGGGAGTAGGCTAGCAGAACTTGTAATACCCATTTAGCTAGGCGAATCCCCTAAAAATTGTGTGTTACAAATAGTTAGGGAGGCCCAGCAGAAAATGTGAATTACGCATAGCTAGGTGATTCCCCTAGAGAATTCCGTATAATGTATAGTTAGGCGAATCCCAACAGAGAATGTGAATAGCATATAGCTATGGTACTCCTTTGAGAATTGTTTATTACATATAGTTAGGGAAATCCTAGCAGAAAATGAAAATTACATACAGCTAGAAGTTTTTTCGGAAGACTGTGTATTACTTAAGCTTGGGAGTAGGCTAGCAGAACTTGTAATACCCATTTACCTAGGCGAATCCCCTAAAAATTGTGTGTTACAAATAGTTAGGGAGGCCCAGCAGAAAATGTGAATTACGCATAGCTAGGTGATTCCCCTAGAGAATTCCGTATAATGTATAGTTAGGCGAATCCCAACAGAGAATGTGAATAGCATATAGCTATGGTACTCCTTTGAGAATTGTTTATTACATATAGTTAGGGAAATCCCAGCAGAAAATGAAAATTACATACAGCTAGAAGTTTTCTCGGAAGATTGTGTATTACTTAAACTTGGGAGTACTCTAGCAGAACTTGTAATATCCCATGTAACTAGGCGAATCCCCTAAATATTGTGTGTTACTTTTACTTAGGGAGATCCCAGCAGAGAATGTGAATTACGTATAGCTAGGCGATTCCCCTAGAGAATTCGGTATGATGTACAGTTAGGCGAATCCCAACACGGAAGGTGAATAGCATATAGCTACGGTATTCCTTGCAGAATTGTTATTACATATAGTTAGGGAAATTCCAGCAGAAAATGTGAATTACATACAGCTAGAAATTTCTTTGTAGATTGTGTTACTTAGACTTGGGAGTATTCTAGCAGAATTTGTAATAGCCATGTAGTTAGACGAATCCCCTAAAAATTCGGTGTTATAAATAATTAAGGAAATTCCAAAGGAAAATGTGAATTACGAATAGCTAGAGAATTTCGTATAATATAGAGTTAGAGGAATCCCAACACGGAATGTGAATAGCATACAGCTAGGGTATGCTCCGGAGAATTGTTTGCTACATTTACTTAGGCGAATCACAATAGAAAATGTGAATTGCAATTGCATATAGAGATTCCCCTGAGGATTGTGTATTACAAACAATTAGGGAAATGCTAGCAGAACACGTGATACCCATGTAGCTGGGGGTCGCCCTAAGGATTGTGTGTTACATATAGTTAGGGAAATCCCAGCAGAGAATGTGAATTAGAATTTGCAAATATTTTTAAGTAGGAAGCACTTTGTATAAATGTTACTTATGTTAGTCAATTATGTTATTTTCGAATATCTACAAACTTTGTTGTATTGTAAACTTTCTTATAAGAAATCATTCTACTTTAATGGCCTACATATACGTAGTAATTTACTGAAACACAACGAAAATTTTAATCAGTTTAAACTATATTTTCTATTCTCGCTATGTTACATGTTTTAATTCACGCAACAGATAAAATGTAAGTAAATAATTATGCCAAAACTAAAATATTATGAAAGTGTTAGTTGAATAACACTTTCAAAATTATTAGGAGCAAATTATATTAAAAAAATGGATAGCACACGTTTTAATGATAGGCCAGGGCTAGTTGAATGCTGCAGCCCATTCTGTTTTAATAATACATACAATAATATTCTTAGAACTTTTATCAACTGTTGACAAAATCTCCACTATTAGCATACAATGCTTTACTTTACTTATATCTAGCGATTTTGAAAATTTTGGTAAATTATACAAAAATAGATGTTCGGTTATCATAGTTTCAGCAAACTTATCGCTAACGTGAAAATTTTATTTATTTAAGGTTGTGAGAACCAAGCAAGATTTGTATGTACCTGTCAGTGTCTACAATGGTTCGTGAGGCACGAGGAAAACAACTTCAGTGTTACAGATCGGAGGTTCTACCAGGAAGTTTAAAAATTGAATTTTGGAAACGTTATTCTGAAGACCTTCAACTAATGGTCGCTTTCTTCGTGATTTTGGAACAAATGCGGATTGTTCGAATCAGTTAGAGAACGGAAAATTAATGGTAGGGCCTAGTAACTGTCTTACCAGTCGAAAGTAGTTTTCATCTTTTAATAATTTTTGGGAAATATATTTCTAATATATCTGCATTTCTGAACGAAATCGAAAACCGTAATTAATCAACAAGTCGAAAGAAATTCAATGAAAAATAAAATTTAATTGGGCCGCAAGAGGAAAAAATAATTACAGATTTATCGCCGTTATGTAAACTGACATGACATGGCGGCTTTACTTACTCGAAAGCTTGTTAAATATTTACGCTTATGTACGTAAAAATTTAATAATGTTACGATTTTCTATATATCTAATCAGAAAGAGAGTATTCTCTTGTTAATGTTAACTGCTCGTTATTGAAAAAACGAAGTGAACCGAGCACTATCCGTTAATCTAAAATAATATTTTCTACATATACAGGGTGTATCAGAAATAGGTATAAGTATTAAATCCGATGGTAGATTACAATATATACAAACTAGAAAAAACATTTCTTTGGCAATGGGACCCTTAAGATATGAGAAAATAATAATTGAAAATATGACCCAAAACTGTTTGAGTACCGCAGGATAATAACAAAAATTTGATTTCAAAGACATGTTATGCAAAGCAGAGTAAGATAGAAGTATAAAAAAATTTCTTATCACCTGCCACAAACCAATACTATTAGGTAGGTCAGTAATTTCTATTCAGTCTGTTGTTGTTATCACAAGCCAAACAAGTTTTTACGTATTTGCCACTTTATTTTACTTTACAATTAGGTAATACCCGTCTACAGCTTACATGCGTATTCTATGTATCATCAGCAGTTCTGAAACAAAAGTTTACTTTATTTTTTTTCCAAAAAAATAAACTTAAATGATTTTTGAAAAATGAATAATACCATTGAATTCTACTTGAGTCAATCTATTGCTGGTTTAAATATTTGTACCTATTTCTGATACACCCTGTATAATTGAGCCAAAGGAGGTTGATTTGTCCTAATTACTATACAACGAATAGCTTGTACGTTATCACAGTGACCTCCAAAAAAAAAAAAACAGATACTACCTTATTAATAATGCACAACTTAACCTATATTACAAAACAAATTTACTCATCTTAAACAATTTTAATAATTTTCGCATTTAAACAGTAAAATGGAATACGTACACACGTCCAATTCCCATTTTCTAACTTTAACCCATTTGTACGTTTGTATAAAATAAATTGTAGATGTGTTTTCTTTCTAATATCCAATAGTTGTAGGTGACTGTTTGTAGCTAACAGTGACATTATTTAATTTTTTTTATAGCGTTTATTTGCAATCTGTTGGTTATAACAATAAGCAAATCAGATTTAAATAAGAAGAGTATGTAAAGCGTAAATCCAGACATTCGTTTTGTTTTCAAAGGCCACTCCAATATAGTTTATATTTTTTATGTTGCACAGTGCTATTACAATCGCATAGGGATTTTTCCCCATTTAGATGTTCTTTGGAAGTAAATTAGCAATAACAAGTTTCACTTCGACTCGGTTTGCAGGAAACGATTAATTTCCCTTCTATCTGCACAACCATTCACCGGTTGTAATTCGTAACAGATTAACGTGTAAAAAAATGTAAGTCGATACTGTTACTTTGCTACCGGCGCATTATGTAATTTGTGACGGCATCTGACCTAATTTTGGGAGCTTATATTTAAAAAATGAGGCGAGTGAAGTTGAATCACCAAAGACCGCACATTTTGGAAAAAGGTTTTGTTTATATAAATTTATATAAATATAATAAAATATATAGGGGTTAATATTCCGAAGCCCGAAGAAGTCACTTGTACGACCAATAAATAATTGTCGATACAATATAAAGCAAACACTATCTAAAAGCTGCTAATCATTATAAAAAAACAATTATTTCTTACCCAAACGGAAATTTAAGATAATTCTTAAGATGTTTTTGGTCTCCTTACCTATAACAGAGAAATAATAACATTAAACAAGTTTCGTTAAAATACATATAATATTCTATATATTACTTAACTAATAAAAATACAAGTCTGTATTTAGAGTAACAGGCGTTAAAAGTGAAATTTGTGAACAATTATTAAGTTAAAACTAATAGCTATTAAAGGTAACAGGAAACTGTTATAACTCTAATAAATTTGTAGGTAAAACACAATTTTAAAAATATGAAATGTTAACAACTATGGAATGAAATTTTTTGGAATAACATGCCAGCTTAGAAAGTTATCAGATAAGCTATTCGGAAAATTTTAAATTTATTATAAAAAGTTACATTCGAAGCCGAATCCGAGTAAAAAACAAAATTATAAATAAACTCGTAGGGATCGCAGTCCTAATTGGGACATGAACATTCGCATAAATAATAAATGACGGGTTCAACCATTACTGAAAAGTGAATTGCCGTATTTGAGCTTATAATTGTGAATACTACCAATTACAGAAGAGTCCTGAAATTCATCTACATTTATACTTTCAGATCCCGTAGGAATTTTAAAAAGCGAGTTCCAAACGATCACAAAATTTCCAATTTAAATGCCAAATACAACGTCTAGCTAACAGACCTGGGGATGCAAAATATGTTTTTATATAAAAATACGAGTATAAAAACTTTCGTATTTCTGATAAACATATAATAAATACTACTTATTTGCCACATTAGTGTATGTTTAAGTGGCGGTATGTAGACATTCCGTAAAATAGAATAAATCTTTAATCATTACATTGTCAAATGCTACTTTCATAGGTAGTCCATTACGAAAGATTATGGACACCAGATATATGGTATTTGTAGTACAATACAACCTTTTTTTCTCCTTCCATTAATGCATATTTCCACAGTCACCATTCAAATTTATATACTTATCATAACGCGGTACAAGTTAATAGAAGGTTGCCGCCTGTGACGAAAACCAATTTTATACCGTAGTTTTGAGGTTGTCATCGTCCAGAAGATAGTCGGGGGTTTTTAAAAAGTCTTAAACGAAGAGGTGATAGTCACTCAGCGCTAAGTCGGCACCGTATGGGGATGGTTAAAAATGTCTAAATTGAATTGCTTAATGAGTTGCACAGCGCAAATAGCCGCGTGTGGTCGGGTGTTATCGCGAAAAATCACGACTCCAGAGGTAAGCAGCCCTCACGTTTAGTTCTGAATTGCCTTTCTAAACATTCATAAGCTCTCCACATTCAGGAAATCAACCAGTAGTTGTAGTAATATTATGTGGGAGGGGCTGAGATGCCCAGTAAGTAGGCCCCTACGGACCCTTCTTACTAATCTCTGGTATTCGGTCAATCATCACCACCTCCTCTCTCTTCTTCTCCTACCTCCTCTGCCACTTTATGAGTAAAGCTTCCTGATATTCTAATGAATGCCAGGAGGTCCGTCCATGCGAGGGAATGCAACTCTGTACAGCGCATTAGAAAGTGGAAGGCGGTTTCCTTCTGCCCTTGGCAAGCCTGAGACTTAGGTATCTTCTGAGCTTACAATGGCCTATGAGGACTTCTATTAGTAGATTAAGAGTCCGTTGGCTTTTACCCAATAACCAGACCGCGTTAGATTTTCCTGGTCCGGCTATAAAAAGTTTTACCTGTTTCCATCCCCTAAGCCTCTTTCATTCATCCTGCAGTCTCACGTGTGCCCATTCGATTAGGAATAGCGTGACCTGTTACCTTGAAAAACCTAGAAAGCGTTCCGTCCCAGTACCCAGGCTAGTTTTACTTGTTTTAACCTTGCTAGTTCTTCTTCAAGAGGGTCTCTACATTCTTGGACAAAGGCTGACCTCGTCATGGAGCAGCAGATAGGAAATCAACCAACAATACGCCTTTCCTGTCAAAAAAAAAACCAGTAGTCAAAAGCTTCCGGTTCTGAAATGTTCACTGTAATGATTACTGCTTGGTTTCAACATTTCTGTACGAAATCCAAGCCTCGTCGTAGTCTAGTCATAATGTGATTCAGGTACTCATTGCCATCAGTTTCGTATTGATGCAGAAAGATCATTCGCTGGCTTTTGTGAACATCCGTCAACACTTTTAACACCCAGCTCCACAAAGTTTGTGGTACTGTAGCCTATTCGTGACAGGTTCATATAGTATAGCAAGTGTAAATTGAGGAAAATGTTTGGTTATTTCCGAAATCGCCAAACGCCAATCTCCAGAAATGTTCTTGTTCACTTTTCCAAAAAATCAGGCCCCAATTCGTTCGTCGTCGCGCATGTTTGTTCGATTATTTCTAAAACTTCTACGCCAGTGTCTGAACTTTCCTTTACTCACGATTTTCGGACCATAAACCTTGCATATTTGATGATACATTTCGGCAGCGTTTTCGGACGGATTTTCAATCGTAGTGTTCATTTTAGTGCCATGTTATACAACTGAATACAATGATAGAACCACGGTAAGGTGACGTTTGTGTAGCTCATCAGCCACTAAAGCGCCCCCACAATGCCACAAATTGACTATGCCCCTCAATCGGCGGGAATCTTTTCCAAAAAATCAGGTCCCTCAATTCGTTCGTCATCGCGCACGTTTGTTCGACTACTTCTAAAACTTCTACACCAGTGTCTGAACTTTCCTTTACTCACGATTTCCGGACCATAAACCTTGCATATTTGATGATACATTTCGGCATCGTTTTCGGAGGAATTTTCAATCGTAGTGTTCATTTTAGTGCCATATTATACAACTGAATACAATGATAAAACCACGGTAAGGTGAAGTTTGTCTAGCTCATCAGCCACTAAAGAGCCCCCACAAAGCCACAAATTGACTACGCGCCTCATTCGGCGGGCATCTTTAAATGGCCCTTAGTTTCTCAATAAGCCTCGTATTTTATAAATTATTTCTACCTGCAATTTAATATTTTAGCTACATCCAAACGTGTTTTGCATCGGTTCATGGTTTCACGAAACCACATAAACCGGAATATTTAACATTTAAATTAGTATAAACAAAATCACAAGCCAACAGAAGTTGCTACATTGCAACATACTAAAAAAAAAACTAACTAAATGCAACACGTAAGTAGACTGCGGATTCTACTGGCTACATTTCTTGTTTTCCAAGTAACCGGAATTATGTAGAAGGTAACAAACACACATATTATACTGTATCTATTATTTCAACTTCACCTAAGTTCACATCACCTTTATTATTTCTTCAGAGGATTACATGCAAGATAATCTATATGTCAATAACAATGCTGAAGAAATCAACAAACGAATTGGACAGATAATGGAAAACATTTCCTCCGAACGTGTAATAAAAAAAAAACACATTAACTTTTCATTGTGTCACTGCCCTTCAAAAATCTGTCCCTGAATTAAATTTCTTTTGTTTTGTTTCCTGTGTACTGCTTATAAAGTAAAACATTAAATTTTTGCACTATTTATCTAGAACATATTTTATATAATCTCTCTTTGCTAGAAAATAATTTTTCAGCAACTATATATCACCCTAACTAGGAGGCAACGATTCCCAGATACATTATTATAGACCTCTCAAAATGAGAATACCGAAGATGAAAGAAGATTGCAGCGTTTACTCCTAAATATGTCATGTCTTTCACGCGTGGGAAAGTTCAGCAAAATAGTTGATATCTGATAGAAGCCATAATTACATTTAAAAGAACCTTCGCGTTGTTTCTCACCTAAATCTAGCCTAGAGAAAGATTTTTTTATTATCTTCCTTTCACGTTACATTAATTTTTTGCGAATTTTAAAGAACTTTCCTTGAAATTCTTAGGCTCGTCGAAAGTTAAACTGTTTAGCATTTTTTCCAGGTTCGTGAGTATGTATGATACACTTTTAATGCAACACTTAGTAGAAACTGCGTACAGACAACAGCTTTTAAATCACTTTCGTTTAGAATACATGACATAAAAAGACATTTTTCTATGTGAATTTGTTCTGGTTATATGAAGGAGGTGCCTTAATGTTCTCTGCTTACTTTCTCTTCTCTTGCGGCGCTAAATTACGATCCCTTCCCAAAATAACAACACAATTTACTTACTCAAGGTTATTCAATTAATTGTTCTAAATTTTTATTACGTCGTGAATCACTCGCAAAGTATGGACAAACTGGGTCGTCAACGAAGAGCTTGTCCTCGGCAATTAGTCTAATAACTAAAATTCTACATAGACTATATTATTCTACTCGTTGTTAGCAAATCTGAAAACATTTAATTTTGGGACTAGTTCAATCGAATTTGACATGACGTGATCCAAAATCTAAAATGGTTTACGTCGCGTGATGCTAATAGGGGCGCCAGAATTACCTCATTTCACATGCATAGAAATTACCATCAGCAGGAAGTAAAGTGGGTTACTGTTACAGTTCGAAAATTTTACAATTAAGCAATCAGTACGATTGTTACTGCTGATGAACACGAAAGATACGGCCGCAATGCGTCATCAACGTCATTTATAGCTTTGCAAATCACACAAGTATCGAGTCTGGGTGCAACTGATACTTTTTCATTGGCAATTAATTTCCGTTCTATCACAATTAAACTCTGAAAATGTACCGTATTTTACCTTTGCCTTTAACGAGATATAACAAAATTACCTTTTTTTAAAATCTAGGCGATCCTTAATCTCGCAGAGATTTACTACCTGAACTATAAGGCTTACATTTAGTGCTACAATTGGCTTCCCAGCTGATTGTAAGTCTGTTAGCATCATCACCATTGACAGCCTTTTCGTCCCACTGCTGGGCATCGGCTTCTTCTCTGCCACGTGTTTCTCCTCAGCGCTAAGGTAGAAACACGGAGGACATACAGTTTAACGTCGAATCGGATGACAGAAATTCCAGAGAATGTTTTTAACGTTAAGATCCCACGGTTGCAAGCCGGATTGGGAATTTGTGTGTGGCGGGTTGCAGATAAGATTTTTATAAATCTACATAGTAATGCTTAGGTTTCGCACCAAAGCCAGAATCGACGTTTTACTCAGAAAGCGAGCGCTCTACCAACTGAGCTACCACCATTCTTTGTCTATTATAATAACCGGCAACTTATATTGGGGACAAAGCATGAACATTAATGTTGAAATGAGTCAACTGGGGAAATCGAGATATGCTGTGATGTAAGACAGGTGCGTCCTATCTCGCCTCTTGTTCCACCTCTGTAGTGAAGCTGTACTGGAAGAAGCTCTGCTTGAGAAGTCATCAGGATTGATTACAAACGGAGATGTTAATAATATGAGATATACGGACAATGCAGTGATATTAACAACCAATCAAAATGACCTACAACGCATGCTAGAAAGGATAAACCATCATTGCAATGATTAAGGATTAAACATGAATCTGAAGAAGACTAAGTGTATGACGCTCCCTAACCCTTAAGTACATCTAACCGTGGCTAATGCCCCAATTGAAAGAGTTACGCACAACAAATATTTTGGAACCAGGCTGTAACAAATAGGAGACTAGGCAACTGCAATAAGAACAAGAGTAGAAAGGCAAGGTATCATTTATGAAAATGAGACAGATTTCTTGCAACAGGGACGTTAAGCTAGATCTACAGAGAAGAATGGTTCGTTGCTACGTGTTTTGTACCCTGCTATATGGAGCCTAAGCCTGGACTCTAGAGAAGCATTTAACTGACAGGGTCATCAAGAAGGAAGTCCTCGAAAGAATTAGCAAGGATAGCGAAATCCCATATACCATTAAAAAAGGAGACTGATTGTTTGGATTATGTAATAAGAGGCTCCAAATATGAACTCATTAGGTTCAGCATACAGGGGAAAATAAAAGAAAGAAGAAATGTTGGCAGACGTAGAGTAGCCTGGTTAAAAAATCTTTGCGCCTGGTATAGCTGCCGAACTACTATTTCGAGCAGCTGTTTACAAGATCAAAATAATTTTGATGAGATCCAACCCCGAATAAGAGTAGGAAGACAAGAAGAAGAATAATCAACACAATAAACATGAATTTTTTATCTTCGCCGAATATTTCATTGATAAAATTAGCGAAAACAATATTTTTAAAACTGAAAACTATTTTATTTTAACTTGCCATAATCTAGTATAAGCAAGAGACGTCACATTTGGAGAAGGAAAACAAATACCACATAATCGGTTTGAATGAAAACCATTTTGTTATCTACGGTTACAAATTGAATCTGTAAAACAGGTAGATAATGTATCTGTTTAGTCCACAAGAGTGATGTCGTTGTTCGTCAATGAGAATAAAAGGCTGCGTAGCTGACCTCACATCTCAACTTAGTGTACAGACAAAAACGCTTTGGTTTTTAACTCTATCTTATCTGCTCACCCTGTTTAGCATTCACTAAACAGTACGTAGGACAGAGAGCCGCAAGAAGCGTTTAATGTATATAATACATATATTAGACTCAGGATGTCGAATTCGTCCAGTTGCCAAAATAAAAGCTCAGTTCGAAAATTGTGCAAAAGTAAAATCCGATTCTCGGGAACCTAACCTAACGGAGTCGCGAGTATTTCAACGTGCAGTATATTGAAATGGTCAAATACAGAAAACGCGTTGAATTTTTCCTGTATCAAAAACAGACTGGTCAGTTCGTAGACTGTATACATCTGGGAAACTAGGAGCAGTATGGCGACCAATTGTACCGGTCAAACAGTAGGTAATAAAAGTTAAACAATGATCCGCGCGATCATCAGTTGGATGGGTGGCCGAAAACCTACGCTTACACACTGCTATCCTGGTTCTCAGAGAGCAACTAAAACCGGCGGCCCTCGTGGGTTAGTGCGCCGCTCACTACCTTAAACAGCGTTAAAGTGGTAACCGGGGGCGAAACATTCTGCGGGTCTCCCCATAAACATTTCCCATGCGCAATTTATATATTTATTATCAGGGAAACGTCGGCGATTGTCGAAAAACTCTAGAGTAAGTAAAAACTCGAGGGTTCGCGAATTGCTTTAAATTGACTGCCCATCTGCCGAAGTCCGGCAATTGAGTGTTTTCCAACGGAGTATTTATTTCGGCAATTGAGTCTAACATATATAATACAAAGCATTTGAGGTTAAGGTTATGTTTCTGCTCCGTTGGTACACCAAGCTGAACATAAATAACGTGATGCACGAACCTATTATGCGGTAAAATTATGTTTTTGTTTATTATGATGTGCAGCTTTTTCTCGGTCTGTCACTAAAGCATTCCAATCATGGTGTATTCAAACCCTCATTCAAAAAATGCATTTCAGTAAAAACCCTTGAAGTTATTTTTATTTATATTGAAATAAAGAGATACTGATTGTTATTGTTGTTTAAGAAAAACCGAGAGTTGCCGGTTAACAAAGCCGACTGGTTGCGTGTGTGAAGTGCGAAAAGCACACAAGCGCCGCAGAAGATAACGTCTAAAAGACTTCAAGTAACATGAGATATATTTTTAAACGAGAAATTATTAGCATATGGTAACATCTGTGCGGCGTCCCCCGTTCGGACCGCTTCGAGTCTTCTCGGACGTGTCGAAGCCTCGCGCCTCCCGCCCGTCGGGAGTGAGCGCGTCCGGAGACACCGCATTCTTTTGAAATTATTTTATACATTTTCGTGAGAAAAACAAGTAGGCTATTTTCTTTAACTTATCCAAGAAATTATAATGAACCATTGATCATAAAAGTTTCGCATAAATGAAATAAATGAAAGCCGAGTAGACCAGAGGTGAGAGGGATAAACACGCAATGCGAAGTACTTGGTTCGAACCTCGGGATAGGCAGACATTTTTTCTGTAAGTCTTGGGATCGGTATCGAGCTCCGTAACCACTCAACGTTTGGTTACAATTAACGGGGCTACTTCTAAGTATAGGCTGCCCAAGAGAAGTAACAAGGCCACACACAACATAAAGCATACAATCGATACAAATGGTGAAAATGGCCAGAGCGAATAGTTAAGGCAAGCTTTAGAAAACATATGTACAACTGAATTAAAAATAATTTGCAGTAATATGCTTTTCTTTTTTATCGTCTTGTTCGAAAAAAAATTTTTTCCCGCCATACATTTCCCGCACATGCAAGAAAAACACCAGGCGCCGGCTCTGATATTACCAGATAGAAACATACACAAGTATGTGTTAGGTGTATAAATTTAATTTGGGTATAAACTGTATATATTTTGGTGATTGAAATAAATAAATATAAACTGTTCCTTTAAAGTGTAACAATATCTGAATAAAATCCACATTTGCCATGCGTGCCTAACTAATTGAGAATTCTAGGGTCACATTCACGGCCTCAAGAGGGCGAGAATACGAAGCAGACGTTTTAAGTAAGGGGGCGGACGGAAGAAAGCCCATGTATGAGGTCAAAGATGGTTTTGGGATCTTGTAAGTAGGTAGCTACTTATTATAGTGAATCTAGTGCACTAGTGATTGAATATTCTCGTATGTAGCTACAATTAGATAAAGTATAAATGCTGATCAGTATTGCTCATTATATGAGTGTGGTTGTGATTGAGAGCTCTCGGAGTTTGGCCAAGTGATATTGAAAGCTTGTACAAGTGTGGCTAGCCACGGGGTTTTAAAGAATTGCAAACCGAGGCCCTAAGGCCCCAGAATCCTATGTTACATGTTTCGTGTTAGGCAGTTCGCACGGTTGTCACAGAGACATACGTAGATGATATTTCCCGGTAATCCTGTGACATATACGTTCTAGGCAATTCATCGTGTGTCACAGAGACGTAGGTAGATGGTATTCCTCCCATATTGACACCTTAGGGAGCAAAAATTGCAAATCGGAGCCGTACGCCCCAAAATCCTGTGACATTTACGTTCTAGGCAATTCATCGTGTGTCACAGAGAAATAGGTGGATGGTATTCCTCCTCTATTGGCACCTTAATGAGCAAGAATTGCAAATCGGGGCCGTACGCCCCAAAATCCTGTGACATTTACGTTCTAGGCAATTCATCGTGTGTCACAGGGAAATAGGTGGATGATATTCCTCCCCTATTGGCACTTTAAGGAGCAAGAATTACAAATCGTGGCCGTAGGCCCCAAAATCCTGTAACATCTACGTTCTAGGCAATTCATCGTGTGTCACAGGGAAATAGGTGGATGATATTCCTCCCCTATTGGCACTTTAAGGAGCAAGAATTACAAATCGTGGCCGTAGGCCCCAAAATCCTGTAACATATATGTTCTAGGGCTCTAGGCAATCCAACGTGTCACAGAGGCATAGGTGGATGGTATTCCTCCCTTATTGGCACCTTAGGGAGCAAGAATTGCAAATCGTGGCCGTAGGTAGGCCCCAAAATCCTGTGACATATATGTTCTAGGCAATTCAACGTGTCACAGAGACATAGGTGGAGGGTATTCGTGCCCTATTGACTCTTTCGAGAGTGCGCCAGCGCTACTGGTTTTCAGGTGTTCAAATGGTATTATAACAGAAATAATTATCCAATGGATAATGATGTGGAAGTTAACACTCACCTGAGCGAACCAACCAAGAGGTTAATTATTCCAACAGTGTTACCAGTAAATTGCCCGTTCAACGGAGTGAAAGGGGTGGGCCCACCAGTGAGTTACACTACAGTATTTAATAACAGGAACAGATTGACGAGTCCTTTTTTTTCATGTTTCCGTATGTGGTGTCGCTTATTTGTGACCCTCGTCTGTCATTGGTCCATGCACGACTCAATTCCAACACTTACGATAAGTATACAAGAAATATGTGAAGCTTGGTTTCTTTGTAACAATCTTATTTGCGAGTTGAATAAAAACGTTCAGGAAAAACGCTCCTAACATATACATATGTATAATCAACAAATTTGATTGTTTATGGGTGCGTCTATTGTATATTTACCAACTTACACGTCATCAGGTATAATTTAATAAAAACTATCCTATCTGCGCCCTCCGACTCGAATATGGGTTCTATCTAGGGCCCCTGCATGACAATACGCTGTTAGAACATTACCAGCTATTTCCGATTTGCCATTACCGCGCTGTAAATCTCTTTTTAAATGTCAATTCAAATAATGGAGCAGCAGAAAATAAAGACATTTTCCTACGGTCAAAACTTAACAAAATTTAAATATGAGATGACAAAACATGCATTCCATGGCAACGAAAACCTACGCAAAATATGTATTTGGTACATAAGTAAAAAAGCAACATTAAAAATAGAAAAATGGAAAATGGAAGGCTTACTTGAAGGACAAACGTCGCACGCGTATGTTTTTTCTAAACCAAATCAGCTGACGCTTGGTTGAATGTAATAATAAATTAACTATGCGTATAACTTTTATAGCTCACGTGTAAGTTGCCTAGTGCGCGCCACATGAATTTCTCCCTATACAATCAGCTACTGCAATTGATCATTATGTACAATTAATGTTAATAAACGATGATGACTCAGAAAAACAATATGTATGATGGATTAGGCGGGGACATTATTTGTTACCGTATTAAGTTTACAGATTCAAAGTGTCCTGAGTTATTTAGCTTACAACTAATATAAAACAAATGAGTGAGAACAGTGTAGAACTTTCTCATCATAACGGTGCTATAATGCGAGTACAATTTTGGTGGGTAAATCCAGTGTTGGTGCAACAAAATCAAGCATTTCTGAAGTCTCCGTTGAACACTCCGAATTAACCTGAGATAACTTTTAGCTCAAGATTATCTGTGCAAATAATTGCAGTGTTCGTGATACTTGCTACTTGATAGGAGTAATAATTACTAGTTTTAAATTTAAAATCAAAAAGCGTATTTAACGGCAGAATTTGTTGTTATTTGGAAAATGATAAGTAGAACTGATTGAATATTCGGCACTCAAATTAATTCAATTCAATATTTCCTGTCCACTACAAAATATATTTGGAATTACAAACAAGACCGTCTCCAGAAAGGGGGCATTGTTGTTATTTAGCTACCTAAATTTTGACATTGCGTAGAACTAGCTCGAATCAATTCAAATTCAACATTTCCACAAACAAAATATAATTCGAATTGAATTAACAACGTCTAAAAATGAGCATGAACTCGTTTAATATTTAGATTTTAGAAGATTTTCTAGAAGCAACACTTTAGTAGAAGAAAATGCTACCGAAATGTAATAAATCAATTTTTCATTAAAAACCTTTCAATTATTTTCCAAATTTCAGAAGGTGTTACCAGAGATACTAGAAAACTTGTATAGGAAACTGTTTCCCATATTTCCTGGTACATATGTATATAAACCCTTTCATTTAAAATTCTTTATAATTACAGACAGGGCCAACACAACCCCGGGGTAATCAGGAGAGCACCGCACCGCACGATAAGTCTTTAGAAATATAGAGTAGTTAATAATAAATAATATAATTATGTATTTACATTCTTAGAAAATTATTTCATGTTTTCTTTAAATGCCGTTTTCTAATCAAGTCGATTGCCGACGAAAGGATTAGTAATCAGGAATTTATAAAAACTATAAATAATGTCGAAGCAGCTTCTTTATTCAGAGAAAGTAAACTTCTGTACCTTCACGACTCACGCCCTTACCCCCATTTTAACTAGTTATTTCGTTTATGTTAGCTTGTTAGGATATTCTTCTGTTTTGTTTGTTAATTCAGTTCGGAGTCGATCACCGCGCTGATCAGATATTGTTTAAATAAAATATCTTTTGGAAGGAACCTACGTACATAATTATTGTTACCAAGGGTTTTTCTAAGTAGTGTAGGTGATAAAGCAGTGAAAAGTGTGTAAACCCTATTTAAAAATAGAGGAAAAGCATTGATAAGATAATGTATTTTTCTTAGGGCCGGTATACATTTATTTACCGACTAAAGAAATTTATTCGGTGGTTTCTTATTATTTCTGTGTTATACACGAAAAATAAATTTACTTGCAGATCAACTTATTTTTAACGCCAAAACAGAAAGTTAACGTTGGTTCCCCCAAACTAAGAGATAAAAGTAAGCAATTTCATCCCAAGGGAAGAAATTTTTTTCCTTCTCTCACAAACATCGGAAAATAATAATAAGTTTTATTTCAACTTTTGTGGCAAGAGATTTCGAGAAACGTTTCTTGCCATTTCCTCAATGTGTTCAGGCATATCTTCATCGCTGCTTTCCACCAATGATGTTTTTATTTGAAGATATTTTTGGTGTTAGAAAAAATAATATGCGAAATACAAGAAGAAAGCGTTTCTTTTTCTCTCGGGAACTATTTCCCCCGGAGGAAGAATAATATCACTTTCTTCCCTTGTAACACAAATTACTATTCCAGCAGGCGCTCGATAACGTAAACACCGGATTGTGGAAACATCGCGCTAGTGTAAACACAAAATTCTTACTATAGCTAACTAACAGCATTTTAGAGAAATTAGAAGAAAAAAAAAACAATATTCTACATATATACAGTAAGACAAGCTGTAGAGATGTTTCGGTTTTAAATCCAAATATCAGAAAATCTACAGTAATTCCCACTTGTGCGTATAATTTTCCCCGTAAACCATAAATCCGCGAAGCAGCGCTTAAGATGTATACGGAATTTTTAACTATGGAATTCCTACGACTAAAGAACATTTAAAACAATAAAATAAAAGTTTTTTTTGTAATTTTCATGTGAAGACTCCAGTTACCGTCAATTATGTTTGTTCAACACTCGTAATCACCTTACGGCACATCTTCGCACAGACTCGCAGAAAAAAAACAGGAAAACAAAGCACCATTTTTGCTTTTTATGGATAAACTTGTTTGAGAAGATTGCGGAAGATTTTTCAGGGAAACTCGTACGCTTCCTTATTGTTGGCAATGGCGAGTGCACAAAAGTCGTTAGTGTAAATGCGGCTAAACATTTTCGGGTCGAACTTGAAGTTTCAGGGATTACAAACCGCAGTGGGATTAATTTAGGAAAATTACTTCACCGTTTGTCATTGCCGCATTGGGCAGTCAGCCAAGCGCATTAATTAGCGATACAAGAAGAAATGCGCTCAAACTGGAAGAAATGATATGCAAATGCTGCCAGATATTGTACAAAGTAGACAACCTTCTTCAACCTTTTTGGTAATTAATTAGTATCTGCATTAGTTTTAAAATTATTGCTCTGTGTGCATTTGGTATTACGAGCTGTTCAACGCGAACCCTAGAGTACGTAGAAATGACTAAAATTAACTCCTATATAAGTGTATAGTGTTCCAAAATGCACTTATGATTCGTAGTTATGACACCTTTAAATCAATACAATATAATATAAACACGACAATTTACATTTTTTCGACCCTTTTTGGGTGGTGAAAATTAAAAAAGTAAGTATGTCTGCCGGGCCGCAGACCAAAATGTTACGAACTACATATGTACACGCACCCATTTTTATTATTAATAGGAAAAGAAAATACTATTTGGCATCTCTTTATTTACTTAAAGTACAATTAAGAACTGACGGGGAACCGCCATGCGCGCCTTTTATATATCTCAGTCGCCTAATTTACGAACGTTCCTGCTGCTTCTAGCCGTTGTCGGGTTGGCGGCGCGATACATAGATCAAAAAGACTGCCGCAGCGCCGTTCCACTTTTTTATATAGGTAGTTCAAAGGATACCATGCCGTCACCATCGAGACAGTACCTACTGAAGCATTTTTTTGGCGGCGGGTGGCGGAGTATCCGTTGATATTGTTAGTAAATAACTGCAGCTGGTAATTATTGAGATTTTTTTAAGGTAGCCTGGCTCCTTTGTCTTTTTGCTATATTTTGATTACTGGGGGCGCTGATTACTAATAGATTGCGGCTATTCTTTATCTGTGACTTCAGTAATTCTGTGTCTAAGAGGAAAGCGCGCGGCTGCACGTGGCCCGCAGGTTGGGCACTTCTGCAAGTGGCTCCATATATGCTAAAATTAGCGTTTTCTATTGTCACTGTAGGTACGTTAATAAGCGGCCTTTCCACTTGCGGTTTTAAAAACTAGTGGACAACATATACAAGTTTGAAACAAGTTAGGAAATTATCAAAAAAAAATCATAAAAACTTCTACTAACAAATTGCCAAAACTAGTGCAAAAATAAGATAAATCTACATCTGTGAAATTAATTTAGTTTAATTTTTTCGCATTATTATTACAAACCACTATACTTTAAGAATATAAAGCACTCAGCCCCAATCTCAAAATGTATTTCTTACAAACAGAAAAATGCCAAGATTCTGATACCAATCAACTTTGTCGTATATTATACGTATTGTCTTCTATACTGATTGTTTTCCAACGTTCAAGTAGATGACCCGTGGCAGCCGGGGAAACGAATATATGACTAATCGATGTAAAAAGTTAAATATCATTTTTCGTTGGCAGATCGTTTAAAAATCCTCTTCAAAATAGTCTTCAAGGAATGCAATTGAAGTAACAAGATCAACACTGGAAGCAAATATTTACTTCGTCTTGTACAAGTTTGCGCATTGAGCAATGACTTTGCAATCGGAATTTGTAATTAGTTTACATAGAAAAGTATGTATTAGTCAAGAGAATATTATATCTAATTGGTATGAAGCAAAAAATAATATCGTGACATAAATAAAATAAATGAGCTGTGGAGTTTGCTTCGAGATGATTGAGGTTAACTGAATTTGTTACTTTGATACAACCCAATCCAAATCTATATATAGAAGGAAATGAGCAATTAACCGCCCTACTAACTGGAAATTATTCTACGGTACAAGGATAATTCGGAAGATTGTTCTTCACAACAG